>DF239310.1:0-128161 GCA_000507305.1 Breviolum minutum Mf 1.05b.01 | reverse complement strand
GACAGCGGGGGTTAAAAAAAGAGGTTCCAGGGACAGCGGAGGTTAAAAAAAGAGGGCGTGGGGGTTAAGAAAAAAGGACAGGAGGTTAAAAAAAAGGGTCTGGGGGTTAAAAAAATAGGCGTAGGTTAAAAAAAAAGGGTTTGGGGGTTAAAAAAAAGGGCTACCCCCCAAAATGTTGCTGTAAAATTGCACATTGTTATTGGACATTTTCATGCACAGGTGGGTGATATCCCAATCTACCCATTTGTTGTTTATTGTGTATATAGTTTAGTGGCGATGAAGTAAGTGAGATTTGTTTATTGGGGATCACTTGATGATCTTGATTCTGCACTTATATCGATCTATATCGTGCGAAGGGAAAACCTTAGCCAGATCTAGCATGGTAGCTAGGCACTTGTGCCTTTGGATGTTGGCATGAATGACGGCTTAAGGCCAATAGTCATTGAAGTTTTGAAAGTACATTTGTAGTCCACACTTCAGCTGCTATCATGACCCCAATTTGCACCTTCCTATATCCCCTTTAAGCACCAAATTGGCATATTTGGCTATGAATCGCTATGAACATTCCAGTCCTTTGTGTTGGTGACGTGCAGCCCACGAAGCCGCCTTGCTACCCACAGGTTCGATGGTGACTCTGGTCTTATCCCTCTACGAGCGCAAGGCGAGTCGAAGTGGATGGTTGGGTTCAGACTCTTAAACTGTGTATATTCCCCGAAAAAATAACATGGCAATGGAAAATTACCATCTTTACCTACACTTGGTTGATGTTTTATGGTAGACGTAGGTAAATAAACCATACATGTACATGCATCCTATGGGTTGTATAGATGTTTGGTGACCATCTCAAGAAGTTTATGTACATTACATTTGTTACCACATTTGTTTGCTTCGGTCGAGTCCAGCATATATTCCCTAGACGTCCAGCCGTATCTCATGAGGTTTGCTTTCTTGAATATGTTTTGAGGGTTCAAGGGTGCAAATATTTGTTCAGCAGGTTGCTTGGATGTCTAGAGGGTATATCACCACAATGCAGAGTAATGTGGCAAAAGGATGCAAAAGGCATACGCTGTAATGAAAGTAGATGGCGCAACTCCCAAAGTGTGGCTTAGTAAGGGACCATGATAAATCAATACATAGGACTTGCGCCATCTAAATTCCAGGTGGTAAATTTTGAGTTTTTCAAATCGTTGGTTGAGGCTAAAAAGGGACAAAAGATTAACAACAACTCCAGGTTTCATTTACTTCATGCAGGTGGTGACAGACTATGTTTTTTTCTACCAATCCCAGGTTTCAGTTAATGTAACAAAGGTTTCGGACACTGCTCACTCCTTATAGTAAGAAAGCCCATGATGGAGTCAACGGCGCTCAACTCAAGACCCATCAACTGCTTGGACTACATTGACTTGGATGCTATTGATGCTGTAAATCCTGCACCACCTCAAATACACATCATGAACATATGCACAAGACCCTGTATAGATGGTGGGATGAAGCTATCAAACTTTTAGTGTGCTTTGATATTCAAACCATCAACAGTAAAAAACACAAATAGATAAATCTTAGGCAATAGTTGCTTGATGTTCCTTGGTCCATAGTTAAGGTTTGTGTTCGTTTTTCTGTTGCAAGCAGATCCTGAAGTGATTTTGTTCCCACCGCTTGTGACAGCAGGTCTGTGATTTGCAGCAACGTGCACTGCTGACCGTGTAGCCTGGAAAATTCATTTCGTGTTCTCTTTGACGGCGTGTGAACGGTACCCCTCCTGGGAACATGAATGGTTGATCTAGGTGGTGGTTTCAAATATGTCTTATTTTCACACCTACCTGGGGAAATGATCCAATTTGACGAGCATATTTTTCAAATGGGTTGGTTCAACCACCAACCAGTTGGATGTTTTTTGGTAAATATACTAATATACCATGGATCCTATGGGATTGTTGATGGACCCCTCCTGAAAAAACTAAGATCTGCCGTGCCTCGTTTGGCACTTTTGAGTTGTGATTGGACCCAAAAGGAGGGCATTTTGGGTATGTTTTGCCTCCATGTAAGTTAAGATCTCCAAAATCCAAAGTTGTAGACTGGTTTTTTGTTTTGCATTTCGAAAAGTTGGGGCGGAGGACGACCACCTCTGAAATGGAAGAAACGGTTAATACCGTTTGAGGAGACACCTGATTGCGCGTATCCAAAGCATTTGTTTTGGTAGTTATACATATTTAATGTATGTTTTGAATTTCTACACTCTGCATGTGTCGATCTTTTGGAGTGCTTTTGAAGTACAATTTTGATTTTAAAAGCTCCTGGAGTATCTACTGTAACGCCCTGAAGCATTTTGAGAAAACGATGAACGGATTGGCAAGTTTCCAATCACATTTTGAGCAACCTGAGTCAACTAAAAAAAACATGGTTGGTTGATGGGGGTGGAACAACCGTGTTTACTTGAACCTTTTCGTGAGACTAATGAATCTAATGAGGCAAGTTTTTTTTTGATTGGCTGAGTGTTCTTTCCTCTTTTGGGTCTTGTCGTGTCAGAATGTGCGAGAAAATACGGAGGGAATGTTTGATTTTTTTGGCAGATAATTATGATGAGAGGTGAAGAAAAGATAGTTGAAACATGGAAGAACATCTTCAGGTAGTGAAACATGTGTTCTTGCTCGTTCTTGGTTTTTTGACATATTGTCAAACTGGTCTTTACAACTTCACAGCCAATAATTCACGATAGGCTTCTTGCAGAACATCCCATTTCACCAAGATGGTGTTGTGATACTGTTGATGGAAGAATTTCCTGCCCCAGTTCATCAGTAGTTTATCCGAGTTCATTGCATTAATTCCAGGGTTTTATACATCCAAGGTGTGTGCAGGATTTCTTCCATCAACAGCATCAGCCACTCACAAGCTATTGCTATTGGACACCCAGATTCTTCTGGTACTGTTGATGGAAGAAATCCCAAACAACCACCTGGAATGCATAAACCTTGTAAATAATGGGATTTCAACCACCTACGGATTGGTGCAGGATTTCTGAACCATCAACAGTAGCTTGGCCCCTACTTTTGATTGTTTTTGTGTTTGCCTCATCCAATTGAGGTTCTTGGGCCTCATTACCTTCACGGTGATTCCCTTGCGGGCCGGGGGGGACATAGTTTGGGGGGGATGGGAAGGTGATGAGACTTGCACCTCCGAAAACTAAGGATGGAACCTGAAAATTTGGATGAAATTACGGAGTTTGGGAAAAAATGGTGTTTTTGTTCCTTTTTTAAAAAAGGTGTGATTTTCAGGTTTCAGGCCGTTAGTTTGCATATATTATGTTGTTAGGCAAATTATATCCCATAGCATCCAAATGGGAGCGGTATATTTGATATATTTACCCACATTTGCTTGATGTTTACTAGTAAATGTACGTAAACAGTCGCATGGATCTTATGGGATGTACCGACCTCAACATTGAAGCTATTTCGAAGCTCTGTCCCTGGCGAGCTAACTTAGTAGCTAGTTGTACTTTAGGTTTTACCACGGTTCTTTTCACCTGAGCATGGTGACCACATGGTTCTTTGGTTTGTATAAGGTGTGAAGCACAACTACCAAAAGTGCCTATGTACACTACTTAGAAACCTTTTTTACAGCAGATGTTCTTATCACCCCTGGATGTTTTGGGATGACATGACTGTGGGTGTTTTTGTTTCTTCTGGCATTCTCCAACCTTAAGACCCACGCAGAAACCATTTCTTAAAGACATTTGGGAGTTCGCTGGCATTTGGAATCCCAAATAGCTGTTTTGTTGTCCGCAAAGTCCAACGGCACAGCACCATACCTTGGGATTTACGTTATCTACTTTCGCCCTCTAGATTCCAGTTGGATTCGTTGGGGATGTGCTTGACACTCAAAGATGGCATCCGCGTTGAAACACAAGGTTTTTCTGTGAAGATTGTTACAAAGTCACATTTAGTATGGCGGTTTCAAATATTTTTCATTTTCACCCTTATTTGGGGAAATGATGCAATTTGACTAATATTTTAAAGGGGTTGAAACCACCAACTAGATTTAATATGGTGGTTTCTGTTCATTCTGTTTGTAGCTAAAACTCTCTCAAGGAATCGGAATCCAAGCTTTGGATTTTTACTGTACCCAAAAGGCAGTCGAGTAGCCGGGTTTCTTAGGCTAAAATGGTCATATTATGTAAGGTTGGTGAAGCATCATGATTCACCTAGATAAGATATGCATAGAAGAGTGAAACGAACTAATTGTTCGGGCTAGGGGTTATACTACACTTGACTAGGAGGGAGTTGTAGCCTATGGAAATCCCAAAAAACCATCAGTCGGATCCAGCCAGTGTAAATCCCTAAGGGATCGAATCACCTTCTGAGAATGGTAGTGGAACCTAAACGTCATGCTTCGGAGGTGATTGAACACCTGAATCAAATCACTAATATGAGAATATGACTGGATTCCTAAGGGATGTAATATAGCATGTGTTGTGGGTGCTCATGCATTGTTGGGCAAGGACTCGGTAAACCCTTAAGGTCCCCTTGAGCTTTACAGATCTCCACCTGCAGGCCGCTTTGCTGGTGCCTCAATGGTTCCAGGGCGACCAAATGGTGATGCTGACGCTCAACCCACCATGAGGTTCCGTTCAAACATAGCCAAGAAAACGGAGGACAAAAAGTGAGGGAGATATATATATATATACTATATATATTTCATCAACCAACATGTTTTGGGATGTCTTTTGTTGGGCTATTTTTGTTCCAGAATCACCAAGAAACCCCAGACCCAGCGGCTAATCTTGTAGAACCTTGTTGAGTTCCATCTTGTCCCAGGCTAGGTTTGAGGTATCTAAGACTGGGGGCCTCAACAAAAGGCACCACACATTGCCAGGCATCACTTGAAGCTCAGGAGACTAAAGCCGAGATACAAAAGAAGATATTTTTATGGTGAAAATCCGAACTTGAGATGTCGTGACTCGACTCCGGAAAAAAAAACATCCTGGAACGCCAAGTGTCCTATTTTTAAAGGCAACTTTACCCCTAAAACCAGCAACTATTGCCTTAAAAATGGGGCACTTGGCTTTACAGGATGTACCTTAAACATTTGTTTTGACTTTAGTTTAGGCGTCGCTGGATGCCTGGGGAAAACATCATTTGAATTAAATCCAGTTGTTTAGATGGCACGTGTTCAAGCCCAATAAGTCCAACTTGACCCCAAGTGTCAGTGGGTTTTATAACTGGCGTAGCCTTTAGCCACCCAAGATGCAATCCTGGTGTCAATCCTGGAATCCACCCTCCACTTCGCCAGGTTGGATAGCAAGCTATCCATAGATGGCGTAGATTGCAGGGTCCAAAAAAAATAGATCCGTGGAGAAGCCACCTCTTGGATTGTTTCAACAACCAGCAATGTTTTGTTGTTCATGTTTTTCTTGTTTGTTTTTTTTTCTTAATATATTTTTTGCATGTTTGTTTTTCCAAATGTCCATTTCTTGTACCAAAACTATCATCGCTCACATGTATGTATGATTATATATATATATATATACAGTGGAATGTTAACACGCTATGTGGCCTTAGTTTTCAAGCTGTGAGACTTGCAGAATTCTTCACGTGGTTGCACCAACAACTCGCAGATTGATTGGCTCAGATGTCCAAGGACTAGCACGCTTTTGTGGGTGTTTTTGTCATTGATCTTGTCAAGAAACCACTTCAACCGTGCAACGAATCAAATACAGTGATCAATCAATTACTCTTTCTCCAAGACTAATTGTTCAGTGGAAATTCAAGTTGCATGTGTTTTGGCAAGTATGCCGTGCATGATCCATTCGTGTAAACAACATAATCTGATATTTCCCAACGCTTCAAGGGGGTTAAAAACATACTACCTTAATTTTATACTGAATTTATTTCAAACGAAAACAGCACTTTAACCAATATCCAACCAGTATTCATGGGATGGGATGATCGGCATCGTTGGGCCTTTTGTCGAGCCCAGCACGTCCTTCGGCCAGCGACGTCCATGTGTGACACAACTGGCGCGGTCCCGACGTGCGCGTCGATGGTCATGGTCAAATGATCGGGTGGGCTTCCGCGGCACTTTTGGAAGGGTGGGAAAGTTGGTGTTCAATGGTTCAAGGTGGGCTCTTTGCCATTTATAGGGGCCCCATAAGTCCATCAATAACTACTAGGGGCCCACTTTGGTAGGGAGTGTAAAAGATAAACCAATCGAGGTTTCGGGATCTATTCATATATGAAGAGCTACCAAAAAATTGCCCCCGGCCACCTAAAAAATCATATTAAGGAACACTAGGCATATTGATCCTTGTGTTTCAACCAGTATATGTATATTAGATAGATATATTATAGTAACCAAATATATTTATAGTAGATTTATTTATTTATTTTATGATATGTGTATATATATATATATCAATTTATTTTTATATTTATATTGACGTATATATATATATATGAAATTATTTTTTGTGCTTTGCCAAAAGCCTGGTTCACAGTGGGTAAGTAGTGTATGCATGTTTGTGAAGGGGAAGCGCTTTTAACGTCACTATCCACTGTGAAGCAGTGTTTTGGCAGGTCCCAAACTATTTACACCACCTCCAAAGTAGATGACGCAACTCCCATGGTATATAATGGCCCCTTACAAATCGCCACCTTTTGGGAGTGGAAACCACCATGTACTTTCACTATTGTGTACCATATATTCCCCATATCCTGATCAGTCTTTTTTACCTATGGGAATCCTTGTTTGAACCAATTCGTCCATGGAGCCCAGTGACTGTGTGCCACAATTCCAGGCCTTCCCACGTTGTGCCCTGCGATGGGTGGGTCTTTGGCCGTTGGTGGCTAGTTGCAGTGTCAATGCCAAGAGCAGAAGGCCCAAGGAGGGGTAAACACCTGAGCAGTGGAAACAAAACCCTTGTGCTATTCGATCATACCTGTTGGTCACTAGGGATCCTTATGATGGCCGAGTATAGATCCCCGTATAACTGGGTATTTGAAACTCATCCCCAATGAAAAAACAACCAACCCGGGGCCCTTGATCACTGAGGGTTCCCTTGAGGTGAGTTGTTATATAGTTATCATGTCAAATATGTGTCGGGTGGACATGGAAACAGCTTATGTCTTCAGTTTTCTATTTGTCAGTTTCTTTTGTATCCAAACGTGCCCAAATATCCAACATCTACGTTCCAGTAAGCAATGCAAGCAAGGAAACATGAACCAGGGCTGTACAAGATGGGCCTTCACCAGTTCTAAGTGAAGCTACGGGGGCCCGTTTAACTGGCCTTTTGAATGGGTAGCTGGAGTTATAACCCCTATATCTAAAAAAATGGAGTTATGGGTCCCTGCTTAAAACTGGTGACTTTGGGCCCCCATTTTGTTTTTTTGTTTTTGCTTGATCTTTACGTTTCGAAAAAAAAACCTTCCCCTTCATTTTATTGCAGAAGACAAGTTATATATATATATGGTACCCACTTTGCCCATGAAAAAGGTAGACTTTCGAGGGGGGGGTGCCATGTATATGTATTGATTTATTTATTTATGTATTTATTTATGTTTATGTTTTTAAATCTCTATATTCAATTCCGGGTGATTCCCGCACCACCTAGAGAAAGATTTGATCACCGCTTATAGAAAAGATATGATGATCTGTTTTCTCTTAATTTTGTGATATTTCATGTATGCTGCTTTTTTTATGTTCATAGAAAATAAATGATACACCCCAGGAAATTTAACATAGCCCCTGAAAATTGATGATTGGAAGATTAGTTTCCTTTTGGGGTTGCCTATTTTTAGGGGCTATGTTAAATTTCCGGGGTGTAAGATATTATCTTTTTCTTTGGGGATGTTTTTTTTTCTTTACCGGTGGAATGCACCCCTAGGAGAATGGGCCGTTCACCTTCCAGGACTGAAAGGAAAAAAAAAACATGGATTCCCAACAAAAAAGCACATTTTCTCATATACTTTATGGGTGTTTCCAAAAATAGTGATACTCCAAAATGGATGGTGAAAATAATGGAAAACCCTATTAAAATGGGATGATTTGGGGGTACCATTGTTTTTGGAAACAGCCTATAATAGGGAATACTCCAAAAAATGGCATTTGTTTCCAAGAGGATTCCAGGGCGGTGAGTGGTGGTGTATTGAATATTATTGTTATGATTTTGTTATGATTCATGTATAGTTTCTTAAAGTGTTTCATAACATTTATTTTCCTTTGAAAGGCCGTATGCAACCCATACTTTCCGGGTGGTATTCGGATTGGATTGGAAAATATCGGGGCCCCATGGATCTAAGTTGAACTACCATGATTTGGTACGTTTTTGAAAAGACATTGGATCTCGAGATCACATCAATGGCCTGCAGTTTCGTCACGTTTTCTTTGTAAAATTGCATGGAAAAAATCCCAATGGGGGTCGAAGGAAGCTGAACTGTTGTCTCCAGATGAGGTGTATACTGTATATGCAACTACTTGCAGACTTGTTTGTTTTTTTCTTTATTCGTGTTTGATACAGGGGCAATTTCCATTACAATCATGGAAATTGTATATATAGTGTCAACCCGGGATGAATTACCTTTTCGCTGTCGTATCTACAGTAATCATGGGGTTCCATGTTAGGAGCATAATCTCAGAATTTCATTGACCTAGAGACTCTTACTAGACGATTTGAACAAATCAGAAGTGTTTGCATCAAATGCACTGCATGCACTGCATTTTCTGGTGTCAGCAAAAAAATTGGGATTGAATGAAGATCCAAGATGTGACAGAACAGGACATTACATCTACACTTAGGCCCTCACATTAATTATACCAAACGAAGGATTTCTCACTGTGAAGATGTGCCAAGTTAACAACAAGCAAAACCGTGCCATTTCCAGCCATTTCTGAATTCCTGCGGACTTCCAAGGTGAATCCCCCGGAAGACAAATTCCACTTTCACATCCCAAGTCCCGGGAAGGGAAAAAAACACTAACCTTTGTTTTGTTGGTTGGAACTTCTGTCATTTTGGTGTTTTTTTTTTGGGGGGGGGGTAACCATGGGCCAATTTTGCTAACCTGTTTGGAAAAGCGCTGCCCAACTGGGCTAACTTGTAGGAAGGTTCTGGAAAAAAACAATTTGAAAGATGTTACAAGACACATGAGCAGTGATGGGAAGCCGGCAATTATTGATTTTTTTTGCTGTATATAGTGGATGAATGGGGATGAAATACTACCCAGCTGTATATGGGGATATATATAACAAGCCAGTGTAAGGATCCCATCATGAACCACCGAGTAATAAGGGACATGTCGTGTCAGGGTTTGGTTGTTGCAGTTGCTCACATGTTGCAGCCTGTGTGTGTTCTGTTTGGTTGCTTCCAGGACTCGACTCCTGCGAAGTTGCTGGAAGTCCTGCAGACGATGCAGGATGTGGGGGGAATCTGAATGGATCAGTGACGTTTGGGTCCTGCTGTTTCAAAAATGGGACGCGAATGTATACAACAAAGAATTGAGGGCCCTAGTTTTTTCCGAGAGATGCGAAACTTACACCCCGGAAGATTAACAGCTTGAACCTGAAAATGATGGTTTGGAAGCTGATGTTCCTTTTCCAGGGGTCTATTCTCAGGTTCGATAAGCATCACTTGAGTGGATGTTCTTGATTTGTCCAATCCCAGACGCTCCATGGGACTGGTATATTTACCTATTATTTACCATTAAAAAAATCAACCACATGTAGGTATATACATTATATACACCATACATGGATCCTATGGGAATGTTTGTGTGTATGTTGGTTTTTGCATTGGAATTTATTGTTTCTGAAATGTTTTCAACCAACAGTGTTTTTTTTTGACGGTTTTATGATGGACCAGTGGCATAACGTTCCAGCTACTCTTCCAAAGTTCCAAATTTGAAGGCTCAATCAGCTTAAGAGATATCATAATTAATATATATATATATATTCATATATTACATACACTAGCCCTATTCTTCCAAATGCCTGCTCAGGTTTGTTCTTTGGGGTAAGGTTTTGGGTTCCAAATACCTCCAAACACAAGGTGTTTGGAAGCCGAGGTTAACGAGTAATGTGTGAGGTGGCAGTTGATCCCTCAGACATTTGCTGCACAAGAGTATCAGGTTCATTACGATTCATACAGCTCTGAATTTTATTCACAGGAAAGCTTATGGAACCTTAAAAATCATCTCTTTCAAAAGCATAAAGTCATTTTGCAAAATCTCCATTTTTTTTTGTGGAGTTTCATGGTACTTTTGTAGGGTATAAGGATATCTCTCTTGAGTTGTTTTGGTTTAGAAAGAAATTTGATACTTCAGAACTAGCCGTGGCAGGCAGATGATGCGACGAAGGTGCTGAAGACCATCGAAGCTCGATAAAATTACTGGGATGAATATCAACGTTGGAGGTTTACTGAACAGGAACTACATGTACTGAATGGGGTAAACATCGGGAAAACGTGCAAGATCCTTCTTCTTTTGTTTTTTTTAATTCTGTTTGGAATGAATTCTCAAAACAAAACATCATGATTTGTGCAGTTCACTACATGGTAGTGAATTGGTTGATTGGAATGCCCGTTTCTGTCAGGGAATTTGATGGTATTGGTTTCTTTGCACCTGGAATCGGCTCTGAAATCAAATTTCCTATGTTTCCATATGTTTCCTAACGTTTAAGCCAACTCCTGGGATAAAGTTGGCGACACAGCAATAGGTTTCTTAACAAATCCTGACATGTTTTTCTTTTTTTAAATATGTTTTTTCTGCAAATCTTTGACTTATACAATATAAGTTATGCTCAAAGAAGATCCACCATGTTTGGCATGACAATGTGTACATGATTGTTCTGAATGTATGTAGTGTAAATTGCTAACGACTAATGATGTTGCTCAGGTAAGGCTGATCTTGTGATGTTGTGTTTGTTTAACATGTTGGTGCGACTGTTTAAGATACATGTTTGGCGATGTGGAATGAAACATGTGTTTTATATGATATTTCAGATGGTGGTTTGTACAAATCTTGGCACTTTGATATACTGTATTATATATGTATCCTCTATATTATATATCATGTTTGGTTTGATTTATTACATATCATGTATTTTTCAATATTTTTCATGTTCAATATATCTATTATATTTTAACTATTTCAGCTAGTATATGCTTTATATTGGATGTATAGTTATTTCTTACATCATATATTTTCATTGTGCTATATATCATTTGTATTTCATATACAATACTGTAATATTATTTTGTTTTTACTATATTGTATCATAACAAAAAATATACCTAGATCTATTTACGTCTTTCTTATCTGTTTGTTGAATGTATCCTCCAGGCATCTAAGACCAGTTACCATCTTTAGTGACTTGTTTCTAATGAAGGCCTCATGGGCAAAAAGAAATGAAGCAATTCATTGGACTGATTAGTTTCTTTGATTTGTTTTTTAGCAAAACTGAGACGCCTTTTTTTTCCGTTGTACACTTGCGTAACCTGGAAGTCCTTAGCCACTATTTTTTATCAGCATCCAAAAGGAACCACCAGAACCATCTGTTTTAAGATGGTGGTTGACTTCCAGGCTGTATGTACTTTAGACTTTAGAAGAAAAATCCAACGCTTACAAACAAGCATCAAGAAACACTTGAGCAAACATGATAAACTTGACGGATAGTGTAGTTGAATGGTACTTGTGTGGTGCAGAAAATGAACAATTTCTAGTTTGTTTACCTTTTGTTGCTGATTATCATGTTAAGCAAACAGACTATTGAGCAAGTTGTTTGATATTAGCATGGACTGACGCAGTCCAGTCGAAAGGATGAGTTTGCCTGGCAGAAGCAGTGGTTGATGATGCTGAGCTGCACTTGTCACGACTACCTTGGACGAGCAATTTCTCACTCCCTTTTCTAATGCTTGTGTGGATGGACGTTGGTTTTGAACACTATTGCTTTTATATTTGATTGTGGTGACAACCTACATGCACTTCTAAATTTTGATGATTGATCATGATTGGAGGTGGCCCCCCAAAGGTGGAATTGTATTGGAATGCTTCTTAAAAACAACATTTTTTTTGAGGAGAACATTCTTTTGCGGAGCTTTGGATGTTGATACTTGGGACCCGGCTATCACCAAAATAGTGCGATGTAATTGAGGTGAGGATGCTTTCTTTTGTAAATAAACCATTTCTTAGTCATAAAAGTACACTTATGCTTTCTTTACAACGTTATCGGCCAAGAAAGCCGATCACCAATATTTTTGGCCCACCATAAACGGCCGAAAATACATGGGTTTCACTGCAGTTATTTCACCCCTATACATGGGGTTAGTTCCCCCTAAGTGGTTGTTGGACCCACCTTGCATTGGATGTATCCAACCTGGGAGGGTCATGAAACAGGCACCAGTGTCACGTCAGGAAGGCCCCATATAACGGATGGCCATGGTTTGGGGTGGGAAGATTTGATGTAATCAGTTTGATGCAGATGTTGGTTCATTTTGTTTTTTGATCCATATTTGTTTTTGTTGTTGCTGTTGTTGTTGTTGTTGGAAAAAATGTGTTCACCAGGAATGTGGGAGATGTGAAGGGATTGATCTTGGATGCTGCGCTCAAAGAGTCTTTACGTTTAAACCCAGGTGCCTCCCGCGTGTTTTGTTTCGGCGCGGGCCGTTCTTTGCGGTTGAAAATGGCTTTTTGTTTTCATGATGTATATTGAAGTTGTGTGGCACCGGAATCAAACCCTTGGGTTTGTCCTATAAAATCCTAGCTCTAAACGATATATTATCTACAATCAGGAGGTTTCCCTCCCAAACCGAGACCTTTAGGTTTAAGTAAATATGTAAAAACCAATTTACCAAAACAAAATAGGGTTTTTCGTCACCTCATCCAACCAACAAAATCAACAATTGATAGGCACTTGGCACCATAGGAAATGACAATGGCAGCGTCGTGCAGCTCCCGTTTTTCGTCGATCAGGATCCAACTTTAGAGCGCTTGAACTGGGCACTTACTTGGGTCCCTTGGGTGGGCAGTTTTGCGTGACCAAACCGCGGCAGGGTTGGAATTATATATCCCTACAAGGGTGGTGAAAAGTAAGGGAAGATGATAAGGGAAGTGTCTCCCCCGAAAATGACCTTGAATTCTATAGGGATTAGCGGTCATTTGCTTAGATTTGGTGGTGGAGTAGGGGTTTTTGTTGCTTAGTTTTCATGGTCCATGGGTTGCCAGATTAGGTTTTAGTCGGTTTTAGTTGGTATATCAATATATTCCATAAATTCCACCGGAATGGTATATTTTCCTATATTCATATCAAAATTAAAACCATAAAAATCAACCCCATTCATGGATCAGTAAATATACCATTCCCAGATCCATCAAGTATAGTATGTACTTGTAGTTTGTTCATCAGGTGGATTGGTGATGGCAATGGATGAAATCACGTTTGTTTTTTTCTCGGAACGACGGATTTCGCGGGCCATCAAAGGTATATTCTGAAAGTTCCAATATCAGCCCTGGAGGAGGTATATATTATGGCATATTCACCTGCATGTATGGTTAAGGCTTGTCAGCCTTGGTTTTTCCTCCCACAATATGCCAGTCTCATGGATCCTATGGGTACCAAAGACCACTAAGGGACACATGGAACCACTAAGGGAACGCCCCCAAAAAAAAACAAATCCCATTTTTCTCTGATCAACTCCAAGGACAAAATGAAAGGATCACCTGGTGGCCCCCTACCAGTTATAAGTAGCGTTATAATTCCAGTAATAGGCATGAAAGAACCCCAGTTACCCATTTATATTTTCGGCCATTCATAGGGGTGAAACAAATAACTCCATGGTAATGCTAAGACCAGTATGGGTCAGACCTTGTACCATCCAAGAAAAAACACAAGAAAATTCCACAGCGCCGAGGTTATTCCGCGGTGCGTTTGGCTCGTTTGCTTCCTTCAGGGGGACGGCTCTTTAGTGTGGAGAACGAGCCACAACGATTGCAGGTGGCGCAAGAGGTGCAGATGGGGCCCTGGGTGGAGGCCAGCTAAGCTAAGTGGTGATCAGTTGTAACTAAGGTGGTGGATAAATCATGCCCCTTGCAATGTTTTTACTCATTTTTTGCGGCAACAGTTGGGAGTTTGTGTAACGCCATGATTAGCCAAGCAGATTTTGTTGATTCGATCATTTTTGGATCCCTAATAATCCGACAGCGAAATCCCCTTGGCCGTCGAAGTTGGTGTTTTAGGATTACCGGGTCCCCTTGTTTCCGCCAAAATCCCCATGCGGATTAAACAGTTTTAAAGGTGACATATGGGGGTAACACATTAACTATACATGGAGACCATCAGAGTCAAGTCGGAAAACTGGGTGACATGGGGCCTGCCCCCCCGATAAAGGGCCGAAAGTAAATGGGTTTGCCTGGGGTTGTTTCACCCCTATCCCTATAAATGGAGTTATGGGCCCCTACTAAACTGGTAGGGGCCCCTATCAAAGGAATTCCCATCCAAAGATCGGCACAACTATGACCATCCAAGCAATCAATCTCTCTTTTGCGCCTGCCGTTCAAGCGTGAGAGCTAACTTGGTCAATAATCTACTGTGCACATATCTATTCATGAAGGAAACCCGCTTTTAAACCTCCACTATCCAGAGTTACCAGTGGTTTTAGCTATGTTTTAGCAGGACCCAAACTATCCTAAATCTTTGCCAACCGCCATGTTCATTAGCTCTAGCACACCTTCATGGACCCTAAAGTCCTTGAAATGTCAGGAAAGCTGATTTTTCTTGTTCCTTTACCAGTGAAGTTCGTAGCCCATGTTCATTGTCCATGTTAGCCAATCGAAACACAGATTTTTTACATATGATTGAAGAGATTGCTATTTAGATTGTGGGGTTTGTTCAATGGTTGCAGATATCTTACATATGGTTGACATTTTTGTTAAATGTTCTGCTATCTATTATGATATTATATATATACATATAGCTCCGCCTTTTTTTTGGTGACCAGACTGAAAAGATTCCAGCCACTCGTTGTCACACCGAGACAGCAGGTGTTGAAGATGGCGAAACTGAGCCAGATGCCGCCAGGTGTTTTGAATCAACCCCAGATGCTCCATGTATGGTCCCAGCGACAGACATGCCTGCAGAAGTGTTTTTTCTGGTAAATGTAGGTGAAGAGTTTCTATACATGGAGCATATGGGATCTAATGTTTTCTTTGTTTCAAGATTTTATCTTTGCCTAGCAACATAAAATTTGAAAAAGCAGGGTGGATGGTGATGTAGAGATGATGTTTGATGTTATTACAGTGTGTTACAGTCATATATTTAGAGGATTTTAGAGGTTTATACTTGTTTGTTGTCTTTTGTAATGTCGGGCACCTCCTTAAGATTTCATGTCTTGATTTGAATCCGTGTTTTATTTTTACGGATGTGTAGAAATTCGTAGGATGAATATGCGCAACCATTGTCCTTTGTTTGAATGGAAGTTCCAAGGATTTTCGATTTTTTTTTGCCGCGTCCCCAGGGTGACGTTGCTTGCTGGCACTGCAAAGGATCAAACCGCGGAGTTGGTAAAGAAGCAACTTCAGTCTTTTGGCGATACAAGGTGGGTCCAAAGTCACCAGTTACTCCAGGCCAAAAGGCCCGAAAGTTTATGGAAATTTGTTTCTGGGTGTTTATGAACCTCATTTTAAACATACCCATCAAAAATTACTTTTGGCCATTTATAGGTGGGTTATCCATGTCACACTTGAGCACTGAAAAAGAACTTGATTCTTTAGGGTGTATAGGGGATAAAACTACCCAGTTATATGGGGATTTTGCTTGTTTTCGTGGCTCACTTGAGGCTTGATTTTGTCTTCATTGACCACCAGAAGCAGGAGATTTTTTGTTGTTCCCATGATACAAAGCAGCACCCCGTATTGGGACTTGATGTTTTTCGATTTTTGGGCTGATAGCAAGTTTGATGACACAAGGGTTTAACAAAAAAAAAACTACAAACCAGGGCAAGCAACAAACTCAAGGAGAACCAATTGGTTATTGAAAAAAAATAACCTGTTTATTCAATTGATTTCAAAACCATCTCTTAAAATTGAAATTGATCTAATTGGACATCAACTTCTATGGGTTGAGAAGTTGTTTTTTTAGATTATTCCAAGCCCTTCATTCGTCACACCTTCTTCACTGTGCTGATGATCCAGGACTATTTGCCAGCCTTGCTCCGACTAGAGGCGTGCCAAAAAAACACATGTGTATACGGAAAAACACAGACACATGGGATCAGTGTTGGTTCTGTTGGTGTCTTATATCTGGTTCAATCCAAATGGAGGGTTTGGTTAGTGCCTTGGAGCGAAAAATCGTTCGAGCTTTGATGGAAAGCTTGATATCATGTGTGTAAAGATAAAGGGGTTTCCATGCAAGTTTCCATGACACATCATGAAAAACTATAGGCATATCCTGTCCTGTTTGGCATTTTTGAAGATGATGATGAGTTTTATTATTGTTTTGGAAGGGGAGATATGTGGAGATTCCCCTGGTTCCCTGTTTCAGGGCAGTTCATTGAGATTCATGTTATAAGGAAAGTACCCCAGTTTCTTCAAGGAGTGACCCATTTCTTCAGAGATCTTTTGAGTGCTGTTGTTGACCTCCAAGTCGGGTCTAAGGATATGGGTTTCAATGATATTCAAAAACAGTAGGTATTCAATCGCATAGGTGTGTAGCTTTGGTTGAATGAAGATATTTGCTTGGAATTGTCCTATTCAATTCAATCATTTGAAAAATCAAATCGTTGGATTGTCCTATTTTGTCCTTCGCGCAGGAAGCGAATCTCTTGCGGCCAAAGGTCCCTTTTTGGCAAGTTTTCAACGGCGACGAATCTGCTGGTGGTTTGGGAATTCGGGGAATCCTCCACAAATGGCAGTGACCTGACCAGTTGACCCCTGGTCATTTGCGGCACTAATAGGGATGAACAACTATTACCCACTTATATTGAGGATTATTTCATAAGCCATGAAAGGGTCATGAACCAATCAAGATTTCACAATAATGCCACCAGGGTTTTTAACGTTGGACAGTTGGACCGAAAACCGCAAAATCAGCGCACCTTGTGTTTTCCTGTGTTTCTGTTGAGCGCTGTTTTCACCTCGCCAATCATTGACCGGACGACACCCTAGTGTAAGGATCGATATACGCTGAAACACGGGGCTTGAGGTTGAGTAAAATTTGGATGATACGTTGCCACCTGGAACATTTGACATATGGACATCATAAAATCAACATAAGTTGAAAGGGAACTTCCATTTTTAATCCAAGCTATCATTGTAGGCTCCATATTCATTTTCCAGCGTGTAATTTCAAATGGTATAACTGGGCTGTGCTTAGCCAATAACAGATGACTATTTTCCCTACTAAATGATGAAATGAGCAACAAGGTGAGGGTTGAGCGGCAACCAGTGGATCATTCTGCCTCTATAGTTCTGATCCCTGAGAATCCAGACCCCTCTCAAGAGTAGGATTGATGGTTGATTACTCCCATCCCCAGGTCATAGGAATATAGGGGAACTCCCGGATTCTGAAAGGACATATCTGGATTCTTAGGGGATGATTTCTTCTACTTAAAACTATGGTTATATACATCATGTTACAGGATGAATCCCTGAGCTGTAGGGGTACTGCCAAGGTCAATGGTTCTTAGGCGATTACTATGTGAAGCCATATAACAAAAACAGGGAAGGGAACACAACCAAGCACTATCCTCAAATGAGTTACATTTTGTTTTTTATCATTCCCATTCCTTGGGCCTGACGGGTTTGCCAAAGTAATAGTCGGTAATTAATCCTATCATGTTTACCAAGGGAACCCTATTCATCTTTACTATCCACTGTCGAAATGTTTAGAAAGGACTCAACCCATTCCAACACACAAAAACAAAACACGCTGAACGGGACACAAAAATCCATGCTGGATTTGCGGAAGTTTCATGTGAACCGTGAAAGTCGAAAAACCCGTTTGCATAAGAAAGGGTTCTCCCGTTGACTGAGAAACACTCTAGAAATTCGTTTTTTGTTGCCCATGTCATCTATGGGATTGAGTAAGTTTTAGCAAACCCGGGTTTTGTTTTATGATACATGTAGGCAAATCATATTCTTGGTACATGTATGATATGGATTTTGGTGGTGCAATCCAGCCAAATTTGGTTGTTTAGACAAGTTTCCAGTGATTTTTAGGGGTTGTGATTTCATCAAAAGACAATTGGACTGCCACGCAAGCCTCAATGTAGCCCTAAAGGACATTGAGTTGATCTCACCAAAAACCAACATGGAAAGTGAAAAATACGGCCTTTTGGAAAAGGAATGACATCTACAAACTACCGATTGTTGGGTTCCATCTTAGTTTTCCGGGGTGTACCATGAAATGGTTTGATACATTTTGATATCGTAATGAAACCTCTCTAGCATCAAATGACATGTGGATCTTTTTAAACAATCAGCATTCACACTTATTCCGGAAAACTAGAGTCATGTTCAAAATATTCAAAATGTGTGGCAAATTGCCCCGGCTACAAAATGAAGAGACCTATAGATTCCATGAATTCCTCAGCCCCAAGGCCCCTTTTTGTGTGGATTTTTGAGGCTGTAGTGGTGGCGGACAATGTTGGTTTGATGGAGATCAATGACTATGCAGAGCAGCTGGATTCCGATTTGGCGAAGCTACCAAAGCCCCATCAAACTAATGAAACAGAGCGGATGTTGGTGTCTGCCGTTCAACCCTGGTTCACAGTGGGTACTGTAAACGGTTTTTTAAGTTGTGTGAAGGGAACCCTATGAAACCTTCAGTATCCACTAGTACGGTGTTTATAGGCAGGACCCAAGGGGGATATATAATGGTGTCTCTTCAAAGGACTTTGGAACCCAAGGACTTAAGGGTTTACGAACGAAAGATAGCATGCTGTGTACCTCCCAATCTGAATGCATTAGGTCACAGAAAGCCGATATTGTTGATGGGAGAAATCGGACTAACCAGTTGAGATATGTGAGACCTTAGTAGAATATTCTCCAACTGCGTCAGTTTTCTGACCCATCAACATCATGTGACCTTTCCCAATCCAAAATGTCGTACTTCAGTCATTTCATGGCATTGCCATAAATATTAATTAATCTTCCCCATAGGGTCCATGAGAAGCATATACGGTATATGTATCTACATTTTTGCATAGAAAATCCACCATTCATGTAGGTAATTACACCGTTCGTCCCATGGATGCTATAGGTTTCTACCAATCGAATTGACCCAAAACCTGAGATCTATAGATCTCATGATGGTGGTTCCTGCTGTTTCACCATAGGAAAGTTTTTCCCAAACTCCCGGGGTTTATTTGAGGGTTGCAGGTATTGTATCCTGTATGTTTCAAGTATTTGCTTAAAGGTGTTCAGGATTACTTGGGTAAGATTATGGACTTGTTGATTGAGATTCAGAAAGCAACATTTACAGTGTTCACATGGGTTGAAACCACCAACCAGTTGTTGTTTACCACTAGTTTTGGAAGATTTACATTCAATTGAAGAAGGATGAAGCAGGCATTTTCCACGTAACAAACCACATAGCGGTTCAGAGACTGAGAACATTGCTGAAATCAATGCTTATAGGATCCCTCCTTCTTTGACCATGTTACCCCACACGTCCATGCAGGTGTTTGACAATATATTATCTACTATAGTAGTGAATAGCTTGCCCACGTTTGATGATTAACAACCCTATTTGGTAGAAGATCGCTAGAATTCCATTGGAATGGACATCCAGGTCCCGTCCGTGGTTTTTCACCCACCCTGACTCATGTGGACCCACCGTTGTCCCCCATGAGGTATGTCCGCACCTCTGGCAGATATTTGAGCATCTTGTTCTGACAGCCCCATCCATATGTTCCATTGGACTGGAATATTTACCTACATTTGGCTTAAATTTATGGTAAATGTATGGAGCATTATAGTCATGATTGAGCTTTTGTGCTGAGTTGATTTGTTTTGAGCGATCTGAATCTGGTGATTCTAACTGTGTTATGAGTCATGAGTGTATAACAGTGTAACTGACCACGGATAGTAGGGATATGTACAGATTTATAAAATGATAATGATAACGATATGATATTATATATGATATTATATGGCTAGGCTTTGAAAATATATACACGCACTTATGGGAGTGAGACACATGGTGTTCGCTTTGCCCCTTTGCACTGAGCAGTAACCCTCTAGAAAATCTCAAGGTGCTGGGAAAGGACTTTTTTCAGGTTGAGCTATGTTTTTGGATCACTTTTCTTTCCTATCTTAGGTGCCTTTGTAGAATCAGAAGTTGAATACTTTTCAGAAGAAGATCAACGTGGGCCACGTGGACCCTTAACAGATGGTGTAGAGGTGCGCCAGTCACAGCAACAACGACATGGCCTGACATGGCAACTGACAGTTTTCATGTTGCCTGCTGTAGATTGTGTGGATTTTTTAAACGATACCCTAGCAATCCAGTCATATTCTCAGATCATGATTAGGATGTCCAATCACCTCCGAAACGCATAGTCTTTTTTTGTTCCATTACCATGCTCAGGAGGTGATTGGATCCGTACGGATATGATATCAGAAAGAATGATCTATGCTGATAGTAAATCTGGTCTAAATCATTTGCTCTATTAAATATTTGAGTCGCCGAAATTTAGAAAAGTTATAGAACATGACCTCTTCAATACCCAACAATGTTGGTTGGTAATTGGAAGATTTGAGCTCTTTTTCTTTCCAGGTGTAGGTTGCCAAGCACATGTCCGTTGGCTGGCATCCTTTTATGTTAAACCGGGCAATAAACGACTACTTATGACCTGATCATTGGTAGTATCATCCATATATTCCGTGACGTCAAATTTCATGGAGCAGCCATGGATCAAAACGTATTTACCTATAGAATTTTTTTTTTTGAAACAATAGGTGTCTCTGTAAATATATATATATATACAAATACATACCATGGGCATTCGGTACTAGGAATGAAAGTAAACCCCCCCCCAAAAAAATACGGCAAACCAACGGCGCTGTTTTTGACACAAGGTGGGCCCCTGCCATTTATAAGTAGGGTGAAATACCTCCACTTATACGGGTGAAAACCCCAGTTACCCATTTATAAGGCCATTTATAACCGCATCTATATCTAGTAGGGGCAAATTTTGTAGCAGTTCCCTTCATTTCTCCCTTCTAATTGGTGAAACCCATAACCTCCATTTCCCTCCGATTGGCTCGGGGCCCTACTGTTGATGGAAGAAATCCGGCGAGTACCACCTGAGATGCATAAAACCCTGTAAATAATGGGATAAACTACCTATCCCTCAACTGGTGAGTTTACCGGATTTCAGCCATCAACCGTACCTGGCAGGTCTCAGTCTACTTGGGTGATGGTGATGATGCCATCAACATCCAAACCTTGGCTAAGATGGGTGGTGACCCTGCGAGGCTTTGGGGAGCCAAGGGCCTGGTGGTGGTCAACGGGGGGGTTCCCCCAATGGAAATTCCCAAGGAAACCAAACAAAAAACGGAAGTTTCCGGCCCAAGGATGTGGGCCAACACAATCAAACACACAACTAGTTCAAACTATTTGAATGGTGAAAAAGTTCTTGCATCATTGGAAAATTTGAGGAAACAAAGGCGGGGGGAGGCTTGCAAAGATTGACACCAAAGAAAGATGGGAACACTGCCAAAGGCTTTTTTTTGGATTCAGATCAGGATATGGGAGTGGAAAACAATGATCCAAGATGATCCAAGTATGGTATCAGTATTTATACCTACTTGTTTGTCCTAATTTTTGAGTCTAAACGATAGGCCGCTGTAAATATACCATGCATGGCATTGTATGGGCTGTGCATTCTCTTATGTTTTGTCATGTCATTTGTCCATCGTAGCCTGTCCCTGTTAAAACCTGGACCTTTCCGACCTAAGAATCGTTTCACAAAGCACTTTCACACCGTAGCGACGATGTGATTGGATACTCTGTGGCCTATGACTCATCATGATTGGATTCCCGTCGCTCTACAGGACCCTTAAAACATTGCAGCCACCTCCAGCCACCTCCAGCCAAACTAAATCTCTTAAATCTTCGGACGTTTCCAGACCTGCTAGGTGGATCTATCCTGGTTCTACAGTATCAGGGAGCACTTTGTTGCGTGAATGATATTTGACAAAAGATTTTCTTGCTGCTCTTTACAAGGTGGGCCCCTACCAGTTGTAAGTAGGTTACCTATTTATAAAGCCATTTATAGGGGCCCCAAAACTCTATTTATATATACTTGGTAGGTGGCCAACCTTGTACCAGGACATTAATTTGTAATCTTTTAGAAGGATCCCCAAAACCCTGATTTCCTTGCCTGATTGGTTTGGAACTTTCCCATTTTTGATATTTAGGAGGGATGAGAAACATCCAAGAGTCAAACATAATTTAAGATAAGGGGCAGTTTGACAGTTTCACTTCATTTTGTTTGGGGATGGTTTAAGACATCCGATCCACAAGGTGGCTGAGCTGACTGGCTAGCCAGTTGGACCGGCGGGTCACCATCCAACAAATATCACAGATATTTGTGTTGATCTAGAGTTCAACGTGGGGGATAGGACACACTTTTAGTCGTATATAAATTACGGTGATGTGGAAGACAACTTGGTGGTGGTTTCAAATATTTTTTATTTTCACCCCTACTTGGGGAAATGATCCAATTGATATTTTTCAAACGGGAAACCACCAACTAGACAAGATTTTTTTTCTTCTCATCTAGGCCGGTGATATTGGGTGGAGCTAAGAAGCTAGGTGTGATCTCTTTCCCCACTAAGTTGCTGAGCTTTTTGGAGCCCCAGAATGTTCCAAATCACAGTGTAGTGATTGTCCTTGTTTTCCTTGAAGCTTTGATCTTGATGTTAGAGGAGAAGCGAACTCAACGGCTTCAAATTACCCTCCCTAAAACTAACATAGCCCCCTGAAGATGGGATGGTTGGAAGATGAAATTGCCTATTCGTAAATCCTATGTTCAAGGGATATGTTAGTTGCACCAGAGGGTTTGAAAAAAACAGAAACTCGCTGGTGTTCCTTGGGTTTGCCATTCGAACCGACGGTGTTTTGATATATCCTGCATGCTTTGTATGTCATAACTTCCAAGTTGGCTCAATGTACCTTGGTGTTTTTGAAAAGTTGTGGGGAAGATATGTTCCTTTTGTTTTTGACATCTTGACATCTACCTTTTTGGGCGGGGTCGTTTTGTTGCATAGACATAGACAGTCAGTTCATGGGGATTCGTTTGTTGTTGGTGATTTGTTTTTTTCGGATTGTACCATGGAATTCATCTTTGGGAGAATTTTTTGGATTTTTTTCCAAGCATCATTGCCAAGCAAATCCAAGAGTTTCATAGATGAAGGGTTTCTGCTACAATAGACCGGACATAATTGGTTTCGTTCTTGGAGGGTTTGCAAATGACAAAGGGAACATTCCCGGGATTGCAAGGGTTTCATAGTGAAGAAACACACATTATATGACTATAAAAAGTTTTAATATGCATATTCACAAATAATATATAACTCGTGATTGTCACACTTGACAGAATCACATCAAACATGGCATTTTTTTTTTGCTCAAGAACCTAGCTACGCCATGGAAAAATCCGAAATCTGTGGACAAAAAGAAATCCTATGACAATCTGTGGCGAAGGTCAAGATTTTGAAAACAAGCTGGGCTAAGGTGGGCCACGAGCCATCGTTTTTTAATGGAGTTGTGGGCCCCTACTTAAAACTGGTAGGGGCCCACCTTGTACAAACTAGGATATTCACACAGAAACATTTGAGGCTTTAATATCGGTATGACATGATATATGAACATAATTGGTCAGCCTTCCATAATGTTGCTTGAAAAATGAGACAGCCAAGAAGGTGTCAAAATGGGAAAGAACAACAGCACCACATGCTATCCATGTATGATGTTACCTTGCCTTCCATTTTAGGCCCCCCTTCTACGGTGAAATGTTTCGGCAAAAGGTGAAGACCATGATGTCTGGTGTTTTTCTTTCATCCAAGTTAGCTCAGCCATTAGTTGGGGTGATGGTGAATGTTGGTGGTGCTTCCGTAAATTGTAAGGCAATATTCCTAAGGAATGATCCCTTTCTGGGATGGGTTTTAGCACCATGGTTACTCATCCTCCCACACACACATGGTTCAGTGGAATATGGGTAATTCTCCAAGATAAGTTTCTATAAAATTAGGGGTAATTGTCCGCTTTCATGATTATGTGAGAAATGGTATGACCTGACCTAACCAATTGGTAGACTTACATCATTTTTTTTTGCAATTCACGAAGCACCAAAAACGCGCCATGATGTTTCCTGCGACGGTTCCTACCTTGGCGGAACCAAGTCGTATTGTCAGATGTGGAAGGATTCTCGGTGAAAGTGCCCCCCCCAGTGCCCGAATTGTTGTTATTCTTTGGATTTTCCCCCAGGTTGCTTGCAACCGTGGCGCACTTCTTGTAGGGTTTTTGCAGCATCTACAGTCTACAGAGGGTGGTAAAGTGGAAACATAGCCGTAGCCAGTTTTCTTCAGCATCAAAATTGACTTCGGCTGTTCTACGGACATGATTCAACTTGCACTAGACATCTAAGTCATCTTCCAAACATCTCTTGAAGAGGTCTGATTTTTGAAATCAAACAATTCCACCAGACCTTCGGGAGAAAAACATGTTGGACCTCAAAAGAGATAGCGTGGATGACTTGGATCAATCATAGGAAAGGTCATAATGTTGATGGAAGTTTATCCCATTACATCCCAGGTGGTGCAGGATTTCTTCCATCAACAGGAGGAAAAATAAAGTTGTTGCTTCCTGGGTGGTTTCAGGATGGAAAATTGAGTTTTTTCGTACATATTTTCCGGTACAGATTTACCTAGAGATTGTCCGTAGAGATTTGAGATCCCAAGAATGAATCAATCGTGATATTCTCAGATGATGATTGGGGTGTCCAATCACCTCCGCAAAGCATAGATTTAGGTTCCATTACCCTCCAGGAAACTAACATCTCCCAATTCGGGAAAAGGAACATCATCTTCAAAAGTGCCAAACGGTAGGGGATGTTGATATTAATGTTAGTTCGCCGGAGGGTGATCAACATTCCCATAAGCATCCATGTATCATGTATTTACCCACATTTGCCCATGAAACATCAACCTATGTTAGTTCCTAGGAGGGGTACCATTCTAGCAAGTTGAGCCAGGATCCCTTTTCCGGGTGATGATTGAATCACTGAGGACACGGGTTTCACCTCGCTTGGCAGTGGTATCGATACCTGAGATGTCGTCTCGATGTGTGGTACCATTGCCATATTCCAGAAGCTTGCTGCAAGATGATGTTTTTAACGGGGCATAAAGAGCTTATTTCAGGGTGATGAAGTGTGGTTTACGCAGATTTTGTTTAGTTTACTATTACTTACGATGAGTTGAGCATTATCATTGTGGTTGCAGTATCATATCGTTTCTATTGATTGACTGTGGATCAGAATTGTTATACACTGATACATTGGTTGTATCAATATGACCACCTGACCCATAGTTTGTTCACGTTTAGTGGCTGTACCCCAAAGTCACCCCAAAAGGTGTTGAAATGTAGAGGATTCCTCATCAAAAAACACCCTCAAATCTATATGGACTTGATCAATTTTAAATTAGAAGTAAATGACCCAGACAAACAAATGCAGGAAGACAGCAAGAACTCTGTTCGAATTACCTCATCTTTTTTTCACCAAAAAAAATCCGCAGATCAATATGAATCAACTCCCATGACCTTGGTGCCATTCAGCCATCTTGGCCCTTTCAGGATGGTTGCTATGTTCCTGTACACAATTTTCATTGATGACCTTGGGTGCTGCAGCTCATAGGCTTCATCATCTTCGTTGTCGAAGGGCTTTCGGCGATGAATGGATTTGAATTCAATGTGAATTGAATAAATGATTGATGATGTGGTATCCCAATGTGGGATTTCCCACAAATTTTTGGGGGCAATTAATTCTAAGTTTGATGCATTGATGTTTCAGAAACCAGACAATTTTGGGAATATAGGTGGTGGTTTTTCATTTGTTTTTGTTTCATGTTCACCCCTACTTTCAGAAAAGCTCTCATTTGACGAGCATATTTTTTCAACTGGGTTGAAACCTCCGACTTTTCGTTGATTGATTGATAGATTGATAGGAAATCCGCAGAGGTGATTGATATGGTATAACCCATAAGATCAATGTATGGTGTATATACCTACATTTGGTTGATGTTTATGGTAAATGTAGGTAAATATACCATACATGGATCCTATGGGTTATATAATATCTCCATTGATTCTTTCAGAGGTGGTTGATGCTTCATACGGATGTATATCCCCTTTTCTTTGTCGGGGGGGGTTGGGAATGGTGGGCGGATGCTGTGAGTCACTACACATCAACCTTCAAAAAGGGGTTTGAATTGGTGCTCTTGTTGAGCCTGGTTTTAGTGATTTTGAATTTTGAAGGGGGACATATAAGAAATGGTGTCAACAACGTTGACTTCGTGTACAACACTTTTCAGGTTGGTGACTTTATTACCATCCCATAAACTAACATATCACCTTCAAAATGGGAATTTTCAACATGACATTATTTTCTTTTTCCAAGGACAATACATTTGCCCCGATGGATGTAGGGGAATGACCTAGTGGTCATGCATTTGTGCGGCAGGTTATGATGTCATAGATTTACAGTATCCCTAGACAGAGGGAGTCCTTACAACCAAATACCACCATACTCACATGTACGCAAGGAATAAGAAGGAAATTGATGGTACATTGTTGTAAAGGTGCAAACTGTATATATATTGTATATATATATATACATATTTAAAACATCGTAGCATGAAACCAAGCAACACGTTGCAAGGCCAAGAAAAACCTGATGCCACAGACATATCAAAGGGCTAAGACTTGGCCGTCATAGTAATCGTTGTTTCAAGTAAGCAATGTAAAACTATCCCTGGAGGATCATCCCATTTAGATCCATGTAGCAAGTGGTTCATAGTCATGGTGATCGTAAGTCCCCTAAGTAGGGTTAGTCTTGTTGTAAATGGCTTGTAACACCCTTAACAAACAACTTACTAATCGTGGTGATCCTGAAAGTACCCCTTTATCTTTGGACATGTTCTTTGGGGGGACGTCAAAATTTGTAGGCTACAGTTTCCCATGTGGAAGGTGTACGTAGGAACTTGTAAGTTTCATGTTTTGAAGGGGGAAAGGGGGTGTAGGGGGTGTTTAGTGACCCATACACTACCCTAGTAAATGCTGATTCTCATAATCCAAATGGCATTGCGTATTAAACTTTTACCAAGCATTACATTGGATGAACTATAGCTGCCAATTGTTCTTTGCTCAAGTGACACTATCTTGGATTTGTCGCATCTCACCTTGCCAAATCTGATACAGGCGCTGGGGATGTTGCATCCTTTCAACCCTCGTGTTATTTGCAGCTTGGACTAGATCCTGTGACCATCTGTGACCATTCAACTTAAGCCCCCCCACTAATGTAATACTGTATTTGCCTCAGAAACCCCCACGTTCTTGTAAGGGTTTTATTATGGAAATGTGAAGTTAAGGTTTTTTCCATACTACCACGGAACGAACATCAGCATCACCATGTGGTAGGGATATGTTTGGTTTAGTGTTTCCAACTATCGAGCATATTGCATAAATCTAAGCTGCGGGGGATGATCGCTGCTAAGGGTGGCCTTGGAGGGGTCATGAAGATACCACGGCTATGACAGTGTCATGCCATCAAATCTTGGGCCATATCGTGACATCATCCAACCTCGGCAAAGTGAGATACACTCATACGCTCCCAGAACAAATACCCAGACACCACAAATAGATGACTTGAAACGAACATGGATTTTCCTTTCAACTACTGGTGATGTTGTTGTTCATTTAAGTTTTCTTGGAAGAAATCCTGGACCACCTGACATGTACAAAACCCTGTAAATAGCGGGATAAAATACGTACCAACTTATCAACTGGTTGGCCGGATTTCTTCCATCAACAGTATAGTACATAGTTGTGGCTCCAATGCCACCGTCTTCATCATCAATGTTTCTTTGTTCCCTTTGCCTGAATTCTCAATAGCCATGTCAATGAGCGTTCAAACTGTGCTACTCAAAAATGCTGGTGTGCGTTTTTGTGGTCAAATTGTGAAACATGCTGTAGTTCTTTAGAGGTGTTTTGGTCAAGAGTCAAAACGATTTAAAAAAGAGACAAACTAATGTGATCTACTTGTTTCATCCCCCTGAAACTATAGCTGGAACCTGAAAATGGGAACTCTAGAAGACGACAACTGTTGCTAATCAACATGGAAAATGCCAGATTTTCAGGGACGAAACCCAGAAGTTTGTGGACCCTAACAAATGACCACCTATTAGGGATCCACTGCTGGGGCACAAAGAGGGGGATCAAAAAGTGACAATGCATATGCGCACTGTTTGAGCTTTTTTGAAAGTCATGATAGAAACACTATGATATGTTTGTAGACAAGATACCGATTAAACACTTTTGACTTGTGATTCAGCAGAGTAGTTCGGGTGAAGTATTTTTAGTTTCCCACTCTCTGATGTGTATTTGTAGTTGCCAATCACATGTTCATAGATGAATCCAAGGACCTCTTTGGTATCATTCTCTAAACCGAACAGACCAACAAATCATGAAATGATCATTTGCAGTCTGTGAAATGTATTTTTTCAACATATTTTCAGTCCATTTCATGACATCTCGGTAGGCAGTTTTCCTACCCCAAGTCTTGGGGTGCCTGGAATCCTGGAATCTCCCCGGTGACTTGATTCAATCCCCAAGCGGCGACATTGGAGGCCGGTCTGAATTATTGGCGCAGGGCCACCTTCGGCCTACGGCGCTATGCTGACATGCTGGCTGTGGCTGTCACGGTGCTGCATCTTGATAGCAAGGAAGATTTTGGTGAACAAAAAAAATTGGTTGAAGTGGTTGAAGTTTTTATGTATATAAATATAATCGGGATTGTAATACAGCATTTGTTATAGAGATGGTTATTGTCGGTGAGAAGTAGATGTACTGTATAAAAACAATATACATGGAAATCCTGATTGAACAACGAGGTTCAATGGAACGGGATACAGGAAAGGTCTTGTTTTTTGTTCCAGAGAACCAATTGATTAAACTTGTGTCAATAAGAATGCAAATGTTGGACAATACCGCATGGATGATGGGTGGGTGCGTTGTGAGTTCATTTTACGTGTTGTGTCTTTCAATCATGAACTACAACATACATACAATGATTTAGTTTGACCAAATACTATTTTAGAAAATACATGGATCAAATTACCACAGCATTGCTGGTGTTTCTTGTTGACGATTATTAAGTTCACAGGTTTAGTGAGATTGGAACAAGTCATCCCGATTAAGAAGCAGACATTTCAATGTTTTCTTCATCTCAGATCTTCAAGCGAGATTTTGTTGAGACATATCCCTCCACAAGTGCCAAGTGCTCCCTGATTGTTTTATCGTGAAAGTCTGTTGAAGGCTAGCTAACTTCAAACAACAATCTATTGCTGACACCTTTTTGCACCTAAAGTGCCATAAATCATGGTGACTTGCATCAAACTGTACCGTGTTTTTTTCCCCGCAGGTATGAAAAACGGTCTTCTCAGCCGCACATGATGCACAGAATTTTTTACCTCCATAGAAGCAGTTCTCCAAAACCTTTTCTGTTTGTTTAGTATATCAGGGAGTTATACTGTATAGGCAGGCAGCTATTTAAGGATTAAACGAAAAAAAGCCATTGTAAGGATCCCTATTAAGCACTAGAAATGGAATACAACAAAACGGTTTCTGCCCAGAGGCTTATTTTGATCCTTGATCACGGTGCTGTTTGGACGAAGGTTTGTGGATGTTGACCAAGCTAGCAGACGTATGTGTGGGGCACGTGGTGGCGGTCAAAAAGACTTCCAAATTGATGTTATTATGTTTGCCACCTCAGGCGGCAACAGACCGTACTTGTACCTTAGTATTATCATCCAAATGGTTTTTCACAACACTTTTTGAAAAGGGGGTAGTCATGCTGTTGATGGAAGAATATCCTGCACCACCTGTTCTTACACGAAACCTTAATAAGAATGGGAGATTCTCCATATCAACAACATTATCCTTGCTAAGTTGACCAGTTGTTTTTCGAGAAAAGGGGCGCATGGTCATGGCCATTGCTTCAGGTATCACAGCTGTGTGGCCTTTGGTTTCTTGGGCAATGGCCTCAATGCGCCCAATGTGGCGCTTCTATGCCAACCTGTACGACCTTTTCTGGGAGGTGCAATTCTGGGCATTCTGGTGTTGTGCTAACAGGATCAACGGAACATAAAAACACCCAGATTTTGAGTTGTGTACATATGGTGGGAAAAATATTGGAAAAACATGAATGGACAAATCATGAGGTGCAGAAACAATATTGCCGTAGATGCTGCTGTCAATTCGTTTGCTTTGGTGGCCAAACACCTTTTTTAATCGGAAACAAAATCTCCAATTTTTGACAGGCATATGTTTGTTACATCCAGTCATCCAGTGGGTGTCACCTGGAAATTGACTCTTGAAATCATGAAAGTTGGAGAGCCTCAATTTGTTGGGTCAAAGGTGTTTTCTGCATGTCATTGGATCACAAGACTTTTGTACCTTTGGGGATCTCTTGGCAGGTACACAGACTTGTGTTTGCTTTTGGGATGTTGATTATTGATTTATCTTGTGAAGATCCACTTGTTACATAGCTGACAAACACATTTACCTGTTAGTTGGTGTGATAGAGATTATGTTTCACTATAACTTACTATTATCCTTGTGCAGTAGCATTTACTGTATATAGGTAGTTGTAACTACTAGGTAATAGACCATCTAGGGAGTTATGATCTACGGGGTCGCTATATTTAGGGTACGGTAAGCCCGATGTTGGAATAACATTTACAGAAACCATAACGGGCCTGCAGTTTGATACTTACATTCCAGTAAACAAACATGGACCATTTGAAGATGTATTTCCTACGTAAAAAAGGGAACTTTCCATTGCCATGTTAGTTTACTGGAGTGCTCAATTTGAACTACTCATACCGGGATCATCTTTGGCATATCTTCTCCACTTGTCTTGGATTTGTTTGGTTTGTTGTCTTTTGCTTAGTGCAACTGGATTCATCACCATCAAACCATGACTTGAGAGAGTATTTTTTGTTTTTTTTCTCCAAGCATCAAACAAGCAAGTCCAAGTTATGCTTTCACTAGATGGTGCCAGCCCCTTTTTAGCCCAGCTGCCTAGCTCCGTCCGTTGGCAAGAAACAATGAACTGTTTGCCTTACAAACTGTTCCCTTTTCGAGAATTATATGGAGAAATACCAGGTTGGTACAAGATGGAGACCGGCACGGAGATTGAAGCCAACATTGCAATCTATAGATATGTTTTTTGTGATATGAAGCTAGATTGTGATCTTGAAGCACAAGGTCTTCATCATTTCAGAATTTAAAAGACAACAGCTGTGTTTAAAACGACGAAGCTGAAGGTCCTAAGTGAGGTTTTGCCATCAAAAGAAGATAAGATAATAGTGACCGATATCTTAAAGTCCATTCATCAGGATCGATGTTGGAAAGGTTTGTTTGAAAAGACAACTCAACATCTTGGATCTACCCCCCCACCCAGGATTCCAGTCACCACCAGAATGCCCTTATATTTTTGTAGTCGATCTGGAACTAAACCTACACTCCCCGCTGGCATCCTGGGTTGGGAGTAGATCCAATCCACATGTTTTGTTCATCATCAACCCTGCCGGAGGTGTTGGACCTTCCATACCCGGATTGGCACCAACAGGAGCTGAGGGATGATTTTGACTTGGTTTTGCTGGTGATGATTTCCACACCCCCCTCAGAACAAGGTTTTGTTAAGCCTTAAAAGAAACCAATTGCTAATCGGCTCTTCATAAGGCTTTGTTTCTGAGGGGGATTAGGTTAGTCGGGGGTAGGTTGACTAGCCATTAAGAATCTCCAACCACAATAGGTGAAATATGATCATGTTGGGCGGATCAAAAAGGTGCTTGTAATGATGGGAATACACTGTTTGTTGGGTGTTTAATGTTGCTTAATATAGCATATCTTATAGGAATGATTCCTGTGAAATGGACGTGAATCACGTGGGGATATGCCTTAGTAAACCACCAACCAAACACTGGTATTACTTCAGACGGTTTGTAGTTTCCCGGAGGAAGGTCTACTCTTCCCAAAAACTGAGATGTTCCGGCACGGAAGTCAGGACGTGTTCGAAAATTGGCAAAAATACCAAATCCATCCCAAAACCACACCTCGGCTGCTAAGCAGAAAAAAACTCACTTCCAACAGGAGACATTCACAAGTTTCGGTTTAAAACTTTGCAGAATTTGAGCGGATGGTTTGTTTTTCTTTGGAGGAAGTAGGAGACATAGATCGGTGCTGAGGTGCAAAGATTCTGGGGGTGACTTTAAAACAAATCACTTCAGGTTGGTAGAAAACTCTCATTGTGCACAGAAACCGCTGAAAATATGTATCAGAAACTACACGCAGAAAAATCATAGTTGGAGGTGGTAGGGTTTTAAAAGATATGAAAAAGGACTTATTTCACATGTTCTGTAACAATGCATGCGTTTCTTTGTTTTTCTTAGTGGTCCGGATGCGAAAAAGTACCAAGACCGAAACCACACATTCACATTGGTGAGCCAAATTGGACGATTACTTGCAAAGACTTGAATGTGTGAGACCCATATGTTTTTTGGTAGACTATACACTAGAGCATGTTATTTTTCAGGAATGATTTGGAGCTGGGAGTCATTTGAATGTTCCTATGAGATGGGGAAGCTATTTGGAAGGTTGATCATCACAACTAGATGGTGGTTTCAAATATTTGTTATTTTCACCCCTATTTGGGGAAGATTCCCATTTTGACTAATTATTATTTTTCAAATGGGTTGAAACCACCAACCAGACAATCACTATCATTTTCGCCACCATTCGCAGGATATGCTTTGATGACTGTGTGCTTTGTGGGCATGTATATGCGTGCACGGCATTTTGCTTCCCGAAGCTGGGCCCAAAGGGCAGGAAATTCATTAGGGCTAGGGGGGAGTCAATGAAGCTGTGTATGTACCTACGATTGAATGTGTTTTGTTGTTTTATTGGTCTTTGTGCATATATTTCATATATATGATCTATATAGTGAATCTACATTTGTTTACATCATGCGTTTATTCTTTTAAACAAACATTGGATAATTAGATTGTGTTTTTTTCATTTTCAGTTGGCAGCACACCGCAAAGACACCACCAAGGAAAAGAATTTCACAAGAGCACACCATGGCACTTGGCGGTGCATGTGACTGGTAACTTAGCATCAAGAGGATGCAAACAATCTGTCAAAAACACGTCATGACGTCATGTTTCATGGCAGATTGGCACTTTGTTGCCGACGGAAAATAAACAACCGGTTTAGGTTTTAACGGGTTTGCGGAAGTGTCTCCAATGGAATGGCTGATTCAGTTTTTTCTTCGTAGTTCGACTTTTGAATTATTGTTTGTTTGCCTTTACAGCGAATTGGTGCCTTCATACTGTTGATGGAAGAAATCCTGCACCAGTTGCTAGTTTATCCCATCATTTGCAGGGTTTTATACATCCCAGGTGGCGCAGGATGTCTTCCATCAACACAAGCTTTCATGTCACCAGCAATTTTGCTCACTTGACAATGACCGTCTCAACAAGGCATGACTATAGATGTGAGTGACCGGCTTTTCAGGGGGATTAGACTACCCGACCCTTCAGGATTGCGCACTTTTTCCACAAAAAATGGGAACATGATCCACGTTGATCAACATATTGATTTCAAAATGGGTGCGTGAAAATAACACCAAACTAGCAGCGGCTTGCTTTTTTTGGAGGTCAGAGAGTTTGTTGTTTGTCACATGGATGGATGGATAATACACCAACCCGTTTGATAAAAGAATAGAGCAACATTCCAGGGAAATTCCTTTGACGTCCACGAGAGGAAAAACACAAATTCCGGTGGCTTTCATAGGGGGGGGGCGGAGTGTTAAGGGGATTTGGGAGGTTTCCGAAGTGCTGGAGTTTTGATAGCTGAGAATGCGTGCCAAAAGAGAAACGAAACGATGTCATTTCATAAACAGGGAGGTATAAGATTGAGGGATCTTGCTTGCATGTATCCAAGATATTCAAGTATATTTATATATATATATATACCAAGCAATATAATGTAACACCTGTAGGATGTATTAAAAACTTGATGTCAATACTGTAGTGGAAAGTAAATGGAATGATCCTACAACAACTTTAAGTTGTGCTCGGTGGGTTTCTGAACCATGAGCAGCTATCATTTGTTGGAATATCAAAAGAAAATCATGATCGCTGCCGTCAAAAAGTGGCATCCAAAACATGAACAAGCTTTTGATTTGTTTGTTTCAAGACCTGATGTTGTTTTCCAAAGAGTTCTGCCCACCAAGGTAATTTGGGCAATTTGCTGATGTATCCTGGCTTACGGCCGTGAGAATTTGTCAGGATTCCCTTTCCCTGACAGATTGATACACTAGGATACACTCATGAAGTTAAACAGTTCGCCCCTGAAAAATGGTGCTTGGAAAATTACTTCCCTTTTTTTTAAGTGGTCCTCAGGGGGCTATGTTAAACTTTTGGGGTGTATTTGACTACATTTGATACTAGGTGGTGGTTTCAAATATTTGTTATGTTCATCCCTACCTGGGGAAATTATCCAGTTTGACTAATATTTTTGCAGATGGGTTGAAACCACCCACTATAGGATATCTATTATTTTCATTGCTTGCGGGTTGAAATCGATTCGAACTCTTGCGCAGAATTTTAGAAGAAAAGGTCATGAGCTGAGCCCGCTGGGTGGTTTCGGCCGTTGATTCAAAGTTTTGATGTTTTCCTGGTTGGACCAGTTAAGATTGGCAAGCATTTTTTGGACTATTTACGACCTGCTTTGATATATCCAAAGGTTGGTGATGATCCAGATTGGACTGCCATCAACAAACTTTTACACCAGACTTAGACTGGCAACCCCTGAGCAAATTCATGATCACCAGCAAGATATTGTGGATGCCTTTGTAGTTCACCCGTCAGAGGGGCATGTCTTTGGATCTTGATATCCCTCCCCATGCTTTGACACATTTCTGCTTCAACTCAAACAAAACTCGTTTGAAACTTGCAGACAGCTAAGAAGGTCAACAAGTTGTTATAGTTGTTTCCTTTCTATTTCTACTAAACATCTACCCTTTATCTATAGAGTTTATGACCCATTGTGGAACCCTCTCCTTCGAGTAATCAAAGTATATTTGTACAGTAGATTGTCTCTTTTTGCATTGCTCAAGCACCAAGATGTCCGAATTTGGCTCAAACACTAGAATAGTAGTCTGTTTGATGGAAATCGCCACGAAACGGTGGACCGAAATCGATCTGAGTGGCTTGCTTTCCAGGGAGTCGTGGAACCATTGGGAAGCGGTATCGGCATCTTTTTTCCAGGTGGTATCACATAGCAACGGAGAGATGTATTGCCAATTTTTAAAGATAAAAGATCAGCAGTTGAAGGGTAGTAAATGTATCATTTGCGTATGTTCACCCACATCTATCCATTGGTGATTTTTACACAATAGGAAGCAACCACAAACGCTGCTCCATAGAACTGGATTTGATTGCCTACATTTGCTATACTCATCTCCATGTAGTTCTTGCTAAAGCGAAGTAAAATTGGTACACGCTTTTGTTCCATGGATCATTTGTTGTTTTTTGCTCAAACGTTTTCCCTCACGACTGATTGCCACGATAACTGAGGAGGGAGTCATCTCTCAAACGGTGGGTTTGTTAGATAGACAAAACCTGCCAAATGCTTCAGGTTTATATATTCATGTTAGTGAAACACTACAATATAATATTTGTTGATGTACAATGCTGGGAATCCAGTCATCTTCTCAAAAGATGATTAAGGGTGTCCAATCACCTTCGAAACGCATAGGACATTTGGGTTCCATGAAACCATTCTCAGTTACAGTGAGCCAGGATCCCTATAGGGACTATTGTGAGTCGGAAGTTAACCATGGGATCCTTGGATGTCTGCGATATGTAGGCATACGAAGATACCTTAAAAAGCGAATAAAAACCGACATCAAATAAGTGTCGGACCAAAGAAGATCCACATCAAAATAGGTACATCATCCTTTCCAAATAGGATCCAATTATGGTATATTCGCATACATTTGGTTGATTATGTTTTGGTAAATCTAAGTAGAATATGCCAGTACCATGGATCTTATTTATGGGTGTGTGATACAAAATTATGTGGTTGTATTCTCCTGTCAAGAGCTGTTGCTTTCGCTTTCCATGAAACTTATGATTTAGCTTATTTGTGAAATTTCCCATTTTTTAAGTCAGAAAAAAATCTTACCATCGTGGCAATTCGTTTGCTTGCCATTTGCAGACACCGAGGCACGCAAAAAAACCGTGCTGCTGGCGCGGCATCATGTCGCCGTCGCAAGAAATCCTTTAAGAGGCGCGGCCTGTAACCCAAACGCTCCGTGTATGGGATACTTACTGTACGCACTTTTGCCATAATTTTTAGCCAAATGTACTAGTAGGTAAATATTCCATACATGGAGCATACGGGTAAGAAGTTGAAGTATTTGGTGGTAGTGGAATAGCGCGATGATTTTATACAAACAAGGACGACAACAACAACGACAGGAAGAATACATAATTCAAAGTATTTGGTGATAGTGAAATATCCCGTTGATTTGAATATGAAATTCTGAATTATGCGAATAAATCAACAGAAATCCTGTTCAAACATCCGGGTGACAGTTGCTAGGTGAAGGGCTTTCGGAGCTAAAGGTCATTTCTTTGGGGGGTGATTTTTGTTATAATTTCACTATATGGTGGTTTCAAATATTTTTTATTTTCATCCCTATTTGGGGAAGATTCCCATCTTGACTAATATTTTTCAAATGGGTTGAAACCACCAACTAGTTCATTACGTTATGTTTCTTCATTTTGAGGGAACCAGGAAACAAGTCCAGACTGACGAAAAGATGTTTGTTGAGATTTCCCACATTCATCCCTGGTCGAATTGTCAAAGAAGACTTAGCAGTGTCAGTATTAGAATACATATATCAAAGGGGTTCCAGGCTTCTGAGGTTAGCAAAGGAACTGGTATCATATTCTTTTATTTCCATATGTTTATATATGTACATAGATATTCATTTTTATATTTACATACGGGTTTTGTCACCATTAATCATCCATTTTGGTGGTCCCCTAGTTGAGCTACCCACTTTTGTCACGTGCCGTGCCGCTTGTTGTAATAGCAACAGTCCGGCAACTGTGTTCCCAACCATCCTGCTGTTGGTGGGTTGTTTGCAAGATATGGCGGCCAAAGTTTTTTAAGTTGGACCATTCCCATAGGATCCATGGATGGTATATTTACCTACATTAATGGTTGATTTCTATGGTTTTCATGTTGGTAAATATGCCGGTCCCATGGATCCTATAGGATTTGAATAACACAAACCACTGCAGTTTGATAAGCCTTCAATACACTATCAAAGGCGGCAGATTCGTTAATGATAATTCCAACGATGACTTGCGAGTAATGTTTGACATATCGCAACTCTACCAGGAGTGACTTGTGACGATGCCTGAAGAAGTCTCTTGGACCCAACTTTGGACTGTGTTTTTATTTTTAATTTTAAGGTTTGGTAAAGGTGGTAGGTAGCATATCATCATCTATCTGGCAGAATAATCAGCTTGTACTATATGCCAGGTTTATGTAGATAGGTACATCATGCCTTGTAAGGTGTTTGATTTTGCCACCTACCACCTTCACTAAAACCAAAAAAAACAAACGGGTTTCTATCTCCATGTTGTAGCAACCAGTTGGCCTGAATTTGTGACATTTTCCCTTTGAAAGGGACAGTTCTGTGGGATTACCCTCGGATGTCAAATCAACAACTCAAATGAACAAGTATTGAGATGTGGGCAAATTATAGCACCTGGGTGTTTTTTCTTAGCACTTCGCAATTTCATGTCATCATCCTTGCTAGCAAGATTGGATATCAGCAAAAAACATTGGATTATAGTCCTTTGGTGTTGGAACCCTCAGGTTTTGGGAGGATAAACCTACACACGTCAACTCTATGGACAAATTGAACTCATGTTGTTTTTGCCTTGTAAGGAATGAAGGAATCTAGTTCAGATGACCCATCACATATTGAGATATGGGAAAAATCTAGGAATATTTTGGAAGCTCTGGACTTGAAATGTTTTGTTGTTTTTCAAACGCAGAAAATTTCTTTGATTGGTTGGTGTTTTTGGCTTGGCTCAAATTTGTGGGGAATCCCAAATCAAAGGTTTCTTTTTTTGCAAAAGGAATGAGAACGAAGCCTTAAAACTCTTTTTTAGATATAAAATGCAACCTGGTTTTAAAAAGGGTGATTCGGCATGTCGGCACTGAACATGTTTTTAAATGTTTTTATTTAGGGAAGAGCGGAGATATATATATATATATACATTTGTAATTTATATATGTAATATACACACAAATATATCCTTATATCCCTAAGAATCCAAACCCCTCCCCTAGAGTAGGATTGATGGTCTCAATGTCATCCTCACAATAGGATTGTAAGGTTAATCCCTTTCTGCAGACACACCTGGATCCTTAAGTGCTTTCCAATATCCTTTTTATTTACATACATATATTTAGTTAGTGATAAATAGGCTATCCCGTACACACACATTTATATATATTTAATTAATATTTGTATTTATACATATCAAAAACACATATATACATATATATATATACATATATATATATATATTTCAAAAACATTTATATGTATATATATATTTATTTATATAACAACAAACGTCATCTTTTGTTCTCCAAGGCAGATCGTCCTCAGAGCCGAAAGAAAACTTGGAAGGTGTGGGCCCAGTGGGAGGTTTTGTTAGAGGAATCTCACGGGCGCTGCGCACGGAAGGTATCCAAACAGATTTTCCATGGAATTGAATTTCAACAGGTTTTTTCATGGATGAATCAATGATGTGACATATCCAAGACCTGATATGCCTGGAACACCTTTTCAGGGTGCTAAATGAATGGTAAGGGGTGCCCATGAACCACCCCGAAACGGGTCACATTGGCACCTCTTAGGTGGTGCTGGTGGGAGAGTTTTGAATGTCACCAGTCCTGATAAAGCTATCTGGTGCTTGGAAGCCCGGGAGCTATGGGGTATCTAAAAATTCATTCGAATCCCTTCATGATAGGGAGCTGAGGAATTAAGGAACTACCCCCAGGCGGTTTCCAAACATAGAATGCTTCACGGAGAAACTGAGAAAGGTCATGTATTTCCACCCAAATTATGGCAATGTCAAGCTGAAATATTGTGATGTATTCCGAATATATGGCAAAGTTTCTGACATGTATATGAAAATGGATCATTGAAGCATGTGACAAGGGGAAATTGTTTGGGTGTACATTCACAATTTTCAGGTGGTGTACTGTACTAATTTTGAATTTCAAAAGAAAAAATCAGGATTCCCGAATCTCCATGGTGGCTGGATATCAAGGTTCAAGGTGTGTTGATGGCCATATTTTCTCACGACGTGGGATGGTTCATGTTTTTTTTTGAGGACCTTGGGGATTTTCCATGATGTCAGCCCAGATATGATGTTTGCCATTTATGTCAGTTGAATTTATGATTTATATAAGTACCTTATAGCAAACTTAGTTAAGGTTAATGAAAGAAGTAACGATATCAATGACACTTGTTTTGGATTCAAATGGGATGATCGCGAGCAAAAAGTGCTCATCCATTGACTTGTTGGGATAGACTGGGTTTAGTACTGCTGTGCGGTGGAAGGCGGTTCTAATACTTCTCTGCAGCATCCATTTTTGTTGCGCCGGGGTTCGACTTCATGTTGCTTAGCGTTGTTTGTTTGTTTGCTTGTTTGTTTCTTTGTTTGTTTGTGTGTTAAGATTTGTTATGAATATTTATGTTCATAGGTTTTTTCTCGTTTGATTGCATCTGTGCCATGAGTCATAGTGCAAACGTGTTCTTTTGTTTTTTCAAAGTGAGCAATGAACAAAAGCTGGTTGCTTAGGGTTGGGGATTATGCACTCATGGGCCACTATTCTATAGAGAAAATGGTGTCAACACAAAAAAAAACATGTGCACCTCAAATCTGTAGAGTCTGTAGAGGTTGTTTACAGGGGGTGACCTGTACCCCCAGAAGTTTTTTCATTATGAAATAGGGGAGCAACCAGTGCACAGCTGAATTCACAGGGGGATGGGATGATACACCATTATACCAGCACCACCTAAGAGGTGCCAATATGACCCGTTTCGGGGTGGTTAATGGGCACCCCCTTACCATTCATTTAGCACCCCCAAAAAGGTGTTCCAGGTAAAGATCCCTATTAACCAACCAGGATTTCCCATGGATTTCGTAAGGGACCCCCGACTGAAAACCACCAGGGCGTTCGAGAGAACTTTCGAGACTTTTTGGGAGCTCCTCGAGGCCAGCGGATCCAATGGGCCCCATAGGCCCCTTGGGCGGATGGGACCCATGGGACTGGAACTCTTTTTGCCTACATGCATGTCCCAGGAAGTTAGGATCAATGGTTAGTAAATGGGGAAAAAATCCCAATATATCCCATTTATAAGTAGGATAGTCACCCATTTTACTAACCATTTACTCACTTCCTGAGACATCCAAGTACATGGATGGCTTCATTTTATATTTTTTTATGCTAAGTGTAGGTAAATATGCCAGTCCCATGGGAATCCAATTGGGAATAGGAAATTCATAAAAACCTGCACGATTCAGAATCTAGGCACGTCTTGGGATTACATCCAATCCTCTGGGGATGGGATTGGAACCCCCCAAGCCTATTCTAGGAATGGGCTTGGATTCTTAGGTCTGCGTCATTTTTGTTATAGTGGAGTTTGTTACAGTTTTTTATTTTTGTGGATTTGAACCCACCAAAGCATTTTTTTCCAAACGGAAATGAGGGTCATCAATGGGTTTGAGGTACTGACTGTATGTTACATGGCCGGTTTTCCCTTGACTATGTTAGACTACCGGAGAGTCTCTGTTCGTATCACATGTGTCGTCGTGACCAAACCATTCAATGATGATGCAGACGAGGTTGGCTATCACTTTTCAAGAACTAGCATAGATCATAAGAGGGATTCCTACAGAAGGTTGTTCTGGAGCTACAAAATGTTGTTCTGGAGCCACGACCATTTTGTGACAAACCTCCCAGAAAGGAATCTTTTGCGAGAAAAAAACAGTTAGTTTTCTTATTGGCATGTGCTAGTACAATGTACACATAGTGAAATTCTTTGTTCCCAGGATTCTGATTGATCTTTGATACATTTCATATAACACTCACTTTTTTCACCCAGTGGAGATGAGCACAACTCTCATGTACCCACCCTGTCGACCGTCTCACAGGGACCCTGGTAAGCCTTGAAGGTGTGGGAGGGAGGGAGTTTCGGAGGGTGTATAGATGACTTTCCAATTCGCCAGGGAAGATTCTTTAGGTTCTTTCTTGGTGGTGGGAGGGCGGCTTCCTCCTGGTTTTCCAATTGGTGATGATGGGATAAAACGGAGCCGTATCAAGGCAGGATAGCTGATAAGCTTGAGCGCTTGGTCTATGAATGAAAAACATGCATGATCTTGGGGTTAGTGCTTTACTGAACTTTACTGATTCATTTGCAAAACCTTTTCCCATCAGATGCATGCATGATGTACTGTAACTTCCTACACCATTCAGGCCATTTTTGCGGACAATGTACGTATATGTATCTGTATATATACCAGTTGGATCCAATTGCATTTTTTATGGTGGATCTCCACCCCTTTTACCACGGGTTGGTGTTCTCCTCGGATCGGAGGACCTGGAAAAGAGGCAGTGCGATGGCTTAGTAATGGACCATTGGGGGGTGGTGTTTGGCCTTGGACCATTTCTATGAAACTACAAGGTGGGCCCATAAAACCAGCTGGTGAAATATATAACTCCATTTATTACAGGGGTGAAATAACCATAGGGAACCTTGTAAATTTTGGCTATTTTATAGGGGTTATAAAAACGCCATCTATATCTAGTAGGGGCCCACCTTGTGTTCTAGTTAACAAGGCGTTTCACCTCTCGTAATAGCCCATATAGACGACCCCATTTATAAATATTACACTCCCCCAAAAGCTAACAGCAAACGCACCTGAAAATGGATGGTTGGAACTTTCCTTTTGGAGCCCAGCCTATTTATAGGGGCAAACTGTTTGTTTAAGGGAGGGTATAGGTACAGTAGACCTTTCAGCTTTGGATCCCAAACCTTTTCAACATTGATGCAAGGTGATAGACCACTCCTTTTAAAAGATCGCGATGCGGAAGCAATTTTCAAAAGTATTTTTGTTGGGGGGAATTGATGGCTGGTATCATATATGGATAGAGCATGAGAGGCAAGTATGTAGTAGCACCATGATGTATCAAATATATCACTGGTGAACGAATTTGGTTGAACGCTTGTTAGACAAATTTCCTGTTATGAAATAGATTTTGAAAACAACAGTTCAGGGTAAGTGATTTTTCCCCTCATGGGAAGGCGTGTTCAACCTTCAGGTTAGAGAGCATTGATCACAGCCAGTTGAGTGGTCTCTGTGTGTTTCGTTCAAACATGAATTGCTCGTACAGCCAATATGGGTTCCCATGTTCATCGTCATCTAAACAAGACCTGATGGATATGAAGGAACCAGGAATGCCCACAATCAGTTGATGGGATTGGAACCGAACAAGATCCACCTTTGTGGATGAGGGGATAAGATTATATTGTAAGCATACACCACCAGTTCACCAGTTCTACAGTGCAGGGATGCTAGGTAGAACTTCATTGTAGATCCTTATGAATGTAGTTTGGTTTCCAATTTTCTCTATAGCGGATCTTTGGGAGTTTTTGAAAACACACTCTTCATATATGAAGTCATGTCACAGAGATTTAGATACAAAAAGTTCCATAATAAGGTCGCTGAATCTGCACGAGAAAGACTCTTGGAGAATGTGATCTCTTCCATCAACAAGGACGACGATTCCATTCCATACCTTGGATGAATGAGTTGGATTGCAAGTTTTGACAAAAACATGTTGGATGGTTTTCTCGCAGACGATTGTTTTTGTTTTGGTTCTGGGGATGACCGGAATTTGGTGAACGGGGAAAAGCCAACCTTCAAATTTTACCACGCTGCAGAGAAAACCGTACATGATGTTGTGAGATTCTTGTCGGCGAACACCACAGCATGTTGCTACTTTCTGGCAAAATCCTGGACTTGGGTTTCGTGTGTTCACTCTGTTAGACTGCAAACGGAACATGTTACTCTCTTAGACATCTATCACCTATAGTCTCCTCTTCTTACACCTTTTCACCTTTGTTTTTTAGGTCCAATCTGGTGTTTTCAAAAACAATTTTTGAGAAGGTATGGAGAAGCTTCTGGTTGCCAGTGTTACCCTCCCGAAGTTTAACAGCTCGCCCCTGAAAAATGCTGGTTGGAAGACTACTTTCCTATTGGGTTTCGGTAACTTTTCAGGGGCGTTTGCTGTTAAACTTCAGGAGGGTATACAGTTTTGATGGCCACCAAAAAAGGATTTTCAAAACGTTGCTTAAAGGATACCCCAGGGCAAAGGACGAATCCAATGAACCGTTTTTGGATTTGTTGAAAAAGGACTTTGTCCCATAGGATCCATGTATATCTAGGTGGTGGTTTCAAATATTCTTTATTTTCACCCCTATTTGGGGAAGATTTCCAATTTGACTAATATTTTTCAAATGGGTTGAAACCACCAACTAGATATAGTATATTCATCTATACATGTAAAATAAAAGTCAACCGGGTGTAGGTAAATATGCCACACATGGATCCTATGGGTATGTCCTTCTCATTGTTTTGTCTTGTATGTCCTTTCCCAACATATTACTATATAAATATATGTTTAACGTTGCATTCGAAAAGAAGCAACTAGCCATATTGAAACTGAGATGATGTCATCTTTGGATTTCAAAAGTTTAGATGCCCAACTAAGGAAACCTCCTTTTGCACCCTCAGTTCTTGTTTTGCTGCACCAGGCTATATAATAGCGGTTCTGAATGTCTAGCTGTTGGCATAAAACGTCCTCCTGGCAGGATACCCCGGAGGGGCGGCACATGTACCAACGCTGGACCCGAGCACAAGAGGCGCACCATCAGGCGAGCCACATGAACCATGGCCCATGAAGGATGGTGCAACCTTTCAAGATGACATACCCGCTTGAAACCAAAAAGCTGGCTATAGTTGTGGCTTACCTCCCTGTCATTTAATGGAAAATAGTGAAGAGCTCTTCCTGTTATTTTGAATGCTCTCTCTAAAAATAAGATAGTCCCTGAATAACGGTGGTTAGGAGACTGTTTTTGTTTTGGGAAAGCCCATTTTCAGGCCATTGCGTTTCTAAAGATCCATGAGGCATAACATTCAAACCATCGGTTTATTTCGTCACGGGTGGTAGTTGGGTGTTAAACATCTTCAAACCCCCAGAGAAAAAAACAGTACACTCTGGTAGCAAGACATGGCAACTCAAAAAGAAGCCTTTGACGATGTCTATCTACAAAAAAACAAGGATTTGCATGGCCATGTCAGTTTATCAGAGTATAAATTGCATTCTTGATTCGTTTAAATCATTGAATATAATGTTCTTACCATGCCTTCTTAAACAAGCGATCAGTTTGGTGGGATTTTTCCGGTGAAACAGATTCTACGTGGCAGCCGTGGACGTTCGAAACGCCAGAAAATCCTCAGGTCGTTGCAGCTTTACGTGGTTTTCCCAGAGAAAGCCGCGATGCGACGGAGGGTTTGGGATGCTCAGGGAAAGAAAAATCTCAATTTATATGAGCCACGGTCAAAATAAGCGAAGACCAATTTAGTAGGGAGGGGTTGAAAATGACATCGGACATGCACGAAACGCTGTAAAACGATATGGCCCCCCCCAAAAAACGATAACCCTTCAAAAACATACTAGACAATTATAATATATTTTGACGGCGCCTCATATGGATGTTTCCGAAAATGGTGGTACCCCCAAATCATCCATTTCAATAGGGTTTTCCATGGTTTTCCATTATAAACCATCACATTTTGGGGTACCCCTATTTTTGGAAACCCCCATATATCTAAATCCTTATAGGGATCCTGGCGAAACTGAGAACGGTTGAAAAATGGAACCTAACCCTAAGGATCCATACCCCTCCCGGATCGAGTACGTTTGATGGTCCCAAATTCCATCCCCACAATAGGATTATAGCGTTCATCCCTTTCTTAGGACACACCTGGATCCTTAGGGTAAAATGTCCAATGAATGCGTTTCGTGTCGGTGATGTCTGGACACCCGAGATTCGGTCAATCATCTGAGAATATGACTTGCTTGATTCCATCGACGCAAAGGGTTGGAAGTTTCCATTGGTCATAGGATCCCATGGGACGAAAGATATATTTACCTACGTTTGGTTGATTTTTATGTTAAATGTATAGGTAAAAATACCATACATGGATCCTATAATTATATATATATATGGGATTGTCATTTGTTAGTCGTCAGGCCTGCAACCTTGACTTTGAAACTGCAAGGGTTGCAAGTGATGAGGTGATAAGCCGAAGTGATGCGACAAAGGATGCTGGATAACGGTTGGACCGTTGGTCACTAAAAAAAATCAATTATCTTAAAGGGTTGCCATCCCGTAAAAAAAGGTCACATTATGAATTGCTAGGTAGTTAAAAAATGCCAACATTGCCTTAGGTTTTGATTCCTCCAATTCAAATAGTTGACGTACATCAACTATGTGCATGTTTATTTTGAAATACCTAGAACCCAACTGACTTCTAGTTTTGAAGGTCAACCCTCCAAAACAAGGCCAAAATTCAAATCAAAAACCAGGGGCCCCATATGGGTTCTAGCTATGTCTATACCTGACCAAGGTCCCGGACGGCAATCCACACGAGACGCGGTGAAGGCTTGGAATTTCCGGGTGCTCACCAGTAATAAGTGGAGTCAAGGGCCCGTAACAGGGGGTCAGTTACCTCAGAAAAACTATGGGGTGCCTTAAATAATTATTTTAGGTGGTGGGTTGGTCCAAAAATAAATTTCTCAAAAAACTCATGGGTTTTCGGCCATAGGGGTTTTACAGTACACCCTTTTTTCAAAGTCGTTTTTTTTTAGGCTTCAGGGGACGAGTGCATATCCCAACTGTGGAAAAGGAACATCATCGACTCAAAGTATATGTGTTTTTGTTGGGATATGGAACAGTTCCCAGGAGGGTAACCCATTTTGGCGGGAATCAAACTCGATGCTGAAATGTATTGTAGTCCTTGAGGGATTTCCCTTGTACGAGTGCAGCGTTTGGGGTGGCAGTACGATGACCCCTGTTTGAGGATTCCCAACCAAAGAAAAGAGTGATATGAGTGATCCTTTGGATTTATTCTATATTTTGGTCGTGGGTTGCACAGTGTTTTTTTGGTACTGAGCAAAAACATGTATAGAAAGGAATTTGGACGGGTCCAATTTTTCAGAGGAAATTCAGCACCTTCATCGAGGAGTTTTTTGTTGATGTTTGGGTTTCTTACGCGGACAGGTCTTCTTTCCGGAGAAGTGGCAGGGATACTCAGCGGACTTTTTCTTGGACTCAGATGATCTTAGATCAATGTTCTTCTTTGAAAAGGGAGGTGTTTGCGACCCAACTCCTGAGTGGTTTAAGGATGTTTTTCAAGATGCCCAAACAATAGCAATTGATTCCTTTGAAACGTCGAGTTGTTTCCATGTTTTTGCCGCGTGGCTTAGATTTTTTTCTAGAGATGTTGAGGTGGGCATGATGCCAAGGTAATTCACTTATAAAGCCTGATGGATATCCCGCTGTTTGTTCTCAATTGCTACTGTTGATAGACCATATACTGCTCCATTTGATCAAACAGTTCGGCCATCTCCAACAGATGAGTCAGACTGTGTACAATATATTGATATGTACGAAAACGGTTACAACAAAAGGAGGGTACATAACTAACCAGTGAAAGAACTTAAGGATCTGAGGATGATGTATATAAAAAGTGTTCCTATTTAATGCCAAATTGCTTGGAGCACAATCGAAATCCTTGAAAATCACAAGTAGGTATTTTATTTGCCCTAGACATCCAGTCATACCTCCTGACATTTGGTGTTTTTGCTATATTTTGTGGGGTCCAAATACCAAACCTCAGGTGTTTGGGATGTTTTAGGGTTGATGATGTCCGTGGGTTTTAGGCCAAATACGAGGACGATTCCTGGTGGCCCTTGGTCACTGGTTTTCATCGTCAGGTGTCACTTGCTCTCAGAGGATGAAATCATTGCAGAACTCGTGGTGCGGGGCCGGGGCTGGAGGGGTTGGAAGGATTTCAAAGTGAGGCTTCGGTATATTGCAACATATGCACCTGGGTCGTGGTTTCAAATATTTCTTTTATTTTTAGCCTTACTTGGGGAGATGATCCAATTTGTCTAATATTTTCAATTGGGTTGAAACTACCAATCTTAGTTTAACACTCAGGTGACCCCTTCAAGAAAGAAGCTCACATTTCCAGTCGGTAAAGCTGTTTGAAAAATGTGGATGTTCCGGTTCTCGCTAAAGTCTCTCAGGTTTTCATGTGTAGAGTCTTTCCACGTAGGTGCCATGGAGTCCCATGAATAGCTGCTGTAGCTACAAAAAGATCCACTTTTCCCTGTTTGTACTAATGTAAATCCTTTAGGATCCATGGGACTGGCATATTTACCTACATGTACCATACAAATCAACTAAATGGTGGTAAACCATCAATGGATTCTATGGGAGTAGATATTCGATATCTTGACGTACTTTTATTTGGTGAAGACTTGGCCGTAGACTTTTGATTAAATCCCTCCCTTAAGGGACAAACACGAAACATTGCCGACATGACGAAATCAGCCGCCCAAGTCACAACTGTCCGAAAAGAGAAACGAACCAAGACCAAGCAACATCTAGGGATGTTGGCGAGCAATATGGGGGCCCAGTTGGCCTATTTTTTCTGGATTTTTTGTGGGTGAAATTGGATCAAGAGATGGTCTGGGATGTGCTGTACCCTTTATTGCTTTAAGTAAAACCCTATAGAAATGTAGCCATACCGATACCGAAACTCAGTTTTTTCTTGGGATGATATCAACTACAAAAGGTGGCCCGTACTCAAAGGGGTGATCAAGTTCAGATTTGGGAATATTTACCTCAGTGTGATGTTGCAATCTTCTAGCATTTAACTAACTACGAAAATCATGAAACGCGTTTCAAGCTTCCAAACAAAAAGTCATGGAACCCTTGAATTTTTCCGAATTTTTGGACTTTTCGACACTCCCGCCCCTTTACGGTGCCGACCGGTCAGACAGGGTTCTCACAGGTGGATTGTGCCACGTCCAACGTTGTTGATTCCTTGTTGGATGCAGCCATTGAACTTCTGGAAGTACATGAAGGCCTGGAATGTCCATTGCTGCAAGCATGGCTGGCAGTTTGAGTTATTGTTTTTTTTTTTAAGCTTGGGATTCCAAGGATGAGATTCCAACAACTTGATGTGATTTTTTTTGTTGTATGATGAAAGTTGGAGATGAAATTCTATTTTCTGTCATCTTTTGATATGTTCTGCAATGTTGAGTAGGAATTATGTAGTTGGGAATCATTTTTTTTGTTCAAGCAACCAGGTTTTCGTTGATACCTGGGATTTAATGGTTATTAGGAGGTTAATGGCCAAGCCAATGGAAGGGATATCTCTTCCAAAATGGTGTTTTTTCAAGTAGATTTGAGAGCCTTTAGCGAAGCATGATTACAATATGATATGAAAAACCTTGCCAAATGGATCTGAGAAATCCAAGAAAAATGTGGGTAGATTGTAGATGTATATAGTTACTTGTTTGGGCCGCGCTTGGGTATTACAGAGTATTTTTCGCTACTTGCAGATGTCCTGAATTCATGTTTCCTTGATCTATATGGTTTGTGGTTTGGGTTGGCGGTTTATTATTGTTGCAAAATGATCGTATACCGGATGAATGCCCCACAATGGACACTCCCCTCGAAACCTAGATTCCTACAAAGGCTGAAAAACCATTCACCACCAACCTGCAGTCTAGTCTCCACCTTTTTATCAATGGTGGAGTCCTTCCTTATAGCACAAACTATGCCCCCAATCCATCCATACTCATAAATGACTTTGACTCCAAAAATACCAACTTCCTACTGGTGGGCGTTTGCCAACAATTCCTCCCCTAAGAAAGCCCTAAACCCTTCACAACCCTAAACTAGAGTAGTGACATGTTTTTTTAAATAACACACAAACGCCCTTTGTGGGGTAAACTCCCAACTTTCCACCAAATCCCACTCCAGCTACCATCGGAAGGTTGGCACTTGCCTTGTACACATAAGGCTTTCCGAAGGCAAAGCGGCCGGAAGTTGGGGGTACGTAAAGGTGGAGAAAGGTTGATAGATGAGCTCAGATTCCAACCATAATACCCGAAATTTTCCCAGAGACCAGGTGATTCAAGTCGTGACCTTTTGATCCGTTAGCTGGAGGTCACTTAACCTGTGAGTTCGGGTCACTTAAGCATCCCAAAAAGATGACACCAAGCCATAAGATCCATGGGACGATTGGTATATTTACCTACATGAACGGCTGATTTTGTAGGTTTAAATTAGTATAAACATACCCCAACCATCGTTTTTTATGGGATCCGTCAATGGGAAATCTTAGGCTGAAATGGGGTGGCCTTAGATTAGGCTGGACAGGTGAGACTGGTAGACGCTACGAAAAACATCCCATGGATGTTTGGTAAAATTGTAGGCATGGTGTAGTGGCTTTACTTGCTGAGCACTTGTCCAAAAATCACAAGTTGGGGTTGTGATTGGACCTGCTGATCATACGGATAATACTTGTAGGGGCTGCGATCATCCCTTTTGAAATATCTACTGTACTGCATCTTCTCAAAAAAAAACAGCGTGAGTTGTTGGAAAACCATAGGTGTGTTTCAACAATGGCTCCATGAATTTTCTGGAAACGATCTACTACAGTATATTTTGTTTGATCGTAAACCATTAGGTTTTAAGCACCAAATTCAATAATATGATAAAATCTCACATTTTGTTTGATATCGTGATGATTATTGAATGGTATGTTATGGAATTTGGTTCTCCAATGTTTGAGTTATTTTTTGCAGATATGCAGTGCCTTTTGACTTGTTTAGTCTTGTGGTGGTAGGTTTTGAACCAATTATTGTGTTCAAGGCAACGTTATGTTTTGGTACCCACCAATACTACAGTATAGATGGCATAACCCTAGGCATGCAGTCATATTCTCAGATAATGATTGGGATATTCAATCACCTCGTCAGCATAGGTTTTAGGTTCCATTACCATTCTCAGGATGTGATTGGATCCCAGGGTAATAGAGCCGGAACTTATGAATCTAACCAACCTTCTGTTCTTCGTGAGACTCGGCAGTCATTTGCCATCCGCCTTTTCTACCAACAAAACATGACCAAACTTCCCTCTATTCAATGAACTAACATAGCAATGAAGAGAATCCCTTCATCTCTAGAGTCGCTTCTTTTTCCTATTTGGGTCCTATTGGAAAAAAATGATGGGTGCTTTATTTCGCCAACTTTAACACCGGTGACCCATTTTGCTAGCCGGTGAGCAAGCTAAAAAGCCAATTGATTGATGGGTGGACTTCGACAGGAGTCAAGCAGGGAAGAAATACACAATAACTTTGGCTTGAGTTGCTTGTGTTACACAGTGTTCAACCCTAAGGATCTTGGACCCTCCAATGGAAGGGTTTGAACCTGTATAGCAGGGGTAGGGTCCTCAAAATAGCCAGTTTTGAGGGTCCAATGATCCTTAGGGAATGTTTTGTTTCTACAAAAAGCTAGTCTCCACTCTGGTGCGACATGACTTATCTATCCTTAACTGATACAATTTAGTTTCCAACTAGCGGTAGATACAATTTCAACAGTTGCACCTGTTAAAAACAGCAGCTCTTCACCCAAAACTGGTGCAATTTTCCAGCGTTTTTGCCTGGGGGCCTTCGGCCGATTGTTTGTTCCTAGCAAGGCTTCAGTCGACGCCGGAACTGCGAGTCCAAGACTTAAGGGTCCTACCGGGTGGCGTAGTTTGGACATGGATTTTTGAGAATTCAAAACATCATTCGAGCAGTGATTAAAACCCCGGTTGGTTTGGTAATGCAGGGGATTGTACAATTCAATACAATTCAATTATATGGGGATTAAACAACACATGATAAGGGTCCCTATGAACCAATCCCCTAGACATCCAACTACCTTGTCAGGAGGTGTTTGGATGTCTAGGGATCAATATAATGGAATGTCTTTGAACATTGGGCAGATTATAGCGACCAAACCGCCGGTTGGTCAGCCTAAATGCTGGTGTTTCGTTCGGGAATCCCCCCAAAAAGCCCTCATTGATGGAAAATAGTTGTTCCCATTCTCGGTGGAATCCCAGGGAATCCCCCCCCAAAATGCCCATGGATTGCCGGATCGCTATCTCAAGGCCTTGGACGCGTCTCCCATGGCCAGCTGGGTTTGGGAGACCTAGGGAAGGGTTGTGTTTATCCTTAGTCTTCCAATTACCTGCTCGGGTTTGGTCTTTTGGGCCAGTCTTTGTTGGTCCAAATACCTCACAAGGCCTTTGGGAGCCTAGGGTATACTTATTTGCATATGTTTTATTGTTGGATGAGTTTTTTTAACAGTAAGATCAAACGATAGGGAATTAGGACTGTTGCATGTTGTTGTTGTTGTTGTTGTTGTTGTTGTTGTTGTTGTTGTTGTTGTTGTTGTTGTTGTTGTTGTTGTTGTTGTTGTTGTTGTTGTTGCTTGTGTTTTAGTTGTGAGATGTTGTTAGATTAGGTTGCTTGTACAACATTTATAGGAGACTTGAACATCTTGTGTTTATTTTTATTTTGTGTTTGTCTCTAGGAATCAACTTACACTAACATGTTTCTGGTAGATAGAGTTTTGAGATCATACACTCAGAACGATTTTTATTGTGCCCAAATACATCTACTATCGGGCCTTGAAGCTACAACAATGAACGTCCCAGCCAACATAGACGTATATTTCTCCCCGAGGAACTAGTTGCAAACTGCTTACATCCCTAAACGCCAAGATGGACACTAAAACTCCCTAGAGGTTGAGAGGAACAAATCATCCTTTTCCATGGTGTAGATATGGGGTGTGGTAAAAATCTGTCCAGTTACGAGCTGTCCAAAACGGATCCCGGATCATCCAAGAATCCTTAGTTCTGTTCAAACCACTCTGGTTTTTCAAGAAGGCTGGGTATGGAGGTACCATTTTTTTTAGATGTCTCTTTAAAGTCTCCCCCGAGAGAAGGGTGGAAATTTTACGAAGAAACATCTCCCTGGATCTCTTGAAACAAAGTGGGTGGTGAACAATTCTTCAACTCCCCAGCAGTTGAGGCCAATCTCAGTGGGACGCAAAGTTTCTTGGTTTCACAGGGTGGTAAATTGTACTTTTGCTGCCAGCAAATGAGTTCATGATTTTTTTCCAAAGTGACCGTTGAAGATGTGTAGTTTAGTAGTTTACTACTTTTTAGTAGGCCGAATCTTCTAAAATCCTCACAACAAAAGAACTCTTGAAAAGGTCTTTTGGTGGTTTATTTTGGGATGCCAATCATCTCCTGGGATTTTGGTGAAGGGAAGTTGAACCAAAATTTCTGGCATCAGTCAAAGTGTGATGTCGTTGGTCCTCCAGACTAAATGCAGGCAAAAGCTTGAACCACAATGACACAAGAAACAAAGAAAACATGTAGGAATTCAGGAAGTTCTGTAAGTGAGCAATGAAAAAAGGTTACCTAGTTGTTTAGGGATGTTTAGGGTATATAGTGGATTATACTCCACAATAACATGGGGATTAATAAACCATTGTAACGATGCAGGATGCCTATTAAACAACCAGTTTGATGGAAAGTACGAGGTTTTTTTTTCCGTGGCTCAATTATACTTTGGGTTGTCCCCCTTCCCAGAAATAGTGACCACCCGGATTATTACATGTTTAGGTTCGGGGATTATTTTTAAACTATTACTGTACTGGGACTGGGAAGTGGGACCACCCAATTATATCATTTACTATGTTCATGATTTCTATCTCAAAAATGCCGTACGCCGTACTTTTGTTGGCAGGTAAACGTGAAAAAAGAGGTTTTGAAAGAAACACAACATCTACATATTCCCTGCATACCCCCCTGGATGGTAATAGGAATAGTTTAAGACTGTAAAAGTCAGCATGGAAATCGATACTCCAAGCACCCAAAACAAAATACGAGGTTTTTCCAGTTCTGGGCAACTGAGCAAGGAACAAAAACCTTTGGGTTACTGAAGGTATTTTTATATAACAAATATTATTGTATATATATATATATAAATGCAATTTACATACACATACAGCATATCTATACATATATGATATGTATAGATCGGGGATTATTACTTTCTAGTTATACATGGATTATAGTAAGCCTCCAAAAGGATGCCTACTCATCAACCAGCATCATGCAATGGGATTAGAGTTTTGTATTTTCTGTGTGTTCGTTTCTTACTTCTGTTGGCCACCAGAAAATCACACGTTTTTGTTCAACTGTTGGACATCCCAAATGCGCTTTTGTTACCCCCAAAGTATACAAAAAAGACATTGTTGGAAAACCTCAGGTCCAAAGTCCCTCAGAGAGCAGGTTGTGCAGTTTCGGAACCCAAGGTGTTTGCCTGGCCTTTTTGTTGGGAGGAATTCGATCCAAATGACCACATTTTCGGTGGGTAGTTTCTACCAAAGTCACCGAGGCAATAATTAATATGGGAAGATGAAACATGATGAAAATATGACCACTCTGAAACTGGCACTTGAATCAATTTGAGCCAAGTGGGGGAAATATTCCTGTATACATCTAGCGGTTAGCATGCACGTTGTGATATACATGTATTTTATTATGCATTATATAATATTTATTATATACAGATATATATATATATATAATATATACATAGATACTGCCAAATGGACATAGCTTGAGTTCTTCCCCCTCCCAGTCAGGGTCATATCAGCAGCCTTATTTTGAGGAAAAATTGATGGAGTAATAACCCCATATTGAGGCCTTTCGTTTCCTAGCTGGTGTTTGGAAGGGAACTAAGGAGCTGGGCGTATCTAAAAGCCATTGATAAGTAGGGCGCTAAGGAGCTACCCCCAGGTTTCGAAGTGCATCTTAGTATCACATAGGATCCATGTATGGTATATTTATATACCTAAATTTACCCCCCAAAACAATACCCAATGTAGGTAAATATAGCATACATGGAACCCATAGGGCTTTCCAGGTAGCCGCACCCCGTAAAAGGAACTCGTTGATGTGTTTTTTTTGTCAAGGCCTGATTTGCCACCACGCTGGCGACAGCAAGCGGATCGTAGTCGTGGTGCCGGGGGAAGTCGCAGTAGACGACTTATCCATAGGATCCATGGGACTGGTATAAATATATATTTATTTCTCCCAAAACCCAAATGGATCCCCTTGTTTTGATTGGAATTTGTGCCTTGTTTTGGAGGGCCCCGACCCGACCTTCAAAAATAGAGGTCAGTTGGGTTCTAGGTACATAATTAATGGTTGATTTTTATGGTAAATGTAGGTAGATATACCAGTCGGATCCTATGGGTTATATTTGGTGCTTGGACCATTGGATACAGAGCTCAAAAGAGATAAGGTGCTACATTCTCCCGAAGTTTAGCAGTTCGCCCTTGCAAAAGATGATGGGGACTGGTAAATTTTTAGGGGCTATGCTAGTTTTTTTTGGGGGGGGTATGATTTTGAAGGCAAAAATTAGGAGGAATCATTTCAAAACCGCCAATTTTTGAAACTTTTGAGTTGAGTGGACTTTGGAAAAATATGTTCTACTGGAAATACACAGCTTTTGTTGGTCCCTGGGAATGTTCCTGTTATGTCGACAAGTCCAAAAGTGAGTTGTAGCTGGCCGACCTCGAAGACAGATGGATTTGTTGCAAGATCAGTTGAGATTTGGGAGTTGTTTTTGAAAGATGAGATTTCGCTCTATTGGATGAAACCAAGCTGTTTTTTTAGATAAATTTGAGTCAAGTCCGAAATGATACAAAGGAACTTTATTGTTTGAATCATTCCTGAAACTCATATGCATGCTGTTTTTGTTTTCTGCCAGAACAGATTGAACTTGAATCATGAAACTTTGTGAAATCTGACTACCATATTAAATCAGCTATTTTGAAATAGATATATATATATATACTCTCTGGGAGTGTACATATTATTTGATATAATAAGATTTGATATGATGTAGTGTAAGATAATCCAATTTAATGTAATAATATGTATATATATATATTAGATGTTTATAGTTTATATAAATTCATATAGTCAAATTATATGTAGTATACCCTAGAACCCAAATGGGGCCCCTTGTTTTGATTGGAAAAGGCCTTGTTTTGGAGGGGCCCCGACCTTCAAGAATAGAGGTCAGTTGGGTTCTAGGTATATAGTCTATATATATATATATACATAATTATATGTTGTTTTTTTAATGTGATCCCTAAGGATCTTGGACCCTCCAACGGAAGGGCTTGAACCTGTATGACGCAGGGGTGTTTTGGTCCTCAAAATAGCCAGTTTTGAGGGTCCAATGATCCTTAGGGATATACAATTTTCCAAAATAACTGTTCTTCCCATCCTGTTGCCCACAACTTGTGGCAGGTTCTCGTGATGTCTCTGTGCTGCCGAGTGGCCTCAGTTTAGTGGAAAAAATGGTTCCCTTAATTCATTTCGTTTCCCGTGATATCATCAGTACCCTCCTGATAGGTAGTATATCCCATGATCTACAAGGTTTTATACATTGTTTATCCCACCTGGGAAGTAGAAAGCCATGTAAATAATGGGATATGTACCATATCAACTGGTGCAGGATGTTTTTCCATCAACAGTAGCACCTGGAAACGGATGGTTGGAATACGATGAAGTTTTCTTTTGGGGCCCGGCCTATTTTCAGGGGCTTTTGCTGTTGGTTTGAGGAAGTGTATTCTCGCCACTTCCATGATTCGGGGAGAAAGTTTGAATGAGATTGATTAACCATGGAATGACTTTTTGTTAGCAAAACCGGTTATGCTTTTAGCCAATGGTGCCAGCGAAAAATAAATTTTGTGAGGGTGTAGTACGTTGGAAATTGTTCATACTGTTTTGATGATGTGATTGGCATTGAAGGAGGCACCTGCAGGGTGCAACCCGCATTGCAAGGGGGCAACCAAGGTATGAGGGAAAGTGCCACCTGAGAGGTGACCGGGTTGAAATCTGGTTGCTTGTTTACAGGTTATTTCAATGTTACATATTTATATATAGGGATTAATCATAAGCCATTATAAGGATCCCTGAAAAGCTATCAATCGCTGGATCATCTTCCTAAGGACCTCACGTGAGCTAGATCCGCCTGTGAAGGTTGGTGAAGTGATGGGAGAATGTCGTGGTGAAAAAAATCAACACACAAAAAGGGCGGAGGAAAAAACAACAACTGATGATGTATAGAGTTTACGTCGTACTTGGAGATGGTCAAGTGCTGTTTTGTTTTTTGGATTTTTGTAGGTTGAATGATGAAACTATTGTCCATCAAAAAGAATGTGCTGCAGATGTTTAATTCTAATTAATCAATTAACCATCAACTTTTTGAGGATGTCATAGTTTCATCAATTTTCTTTTGCACCTTTGAGTGTTGAAATCCACCCAAAAAGATCAAACATCCCTCAGATTTCAACAACTCCTTGAACTTCTCAGAATGTTCAACTCCTTGAACTCTGACGGAGTCGGGTTCATGGAAGCCCAGGGGTGAGAAGCTATGATCCCCCAAGTCATGATACATGTAGAACCTCATTGGCAAAATCGAGGTGTTTTTTCTGTGTTTTCCAGGGTGTTACATGTCCAAAACCAACTTTGCAATCTTTTTGATTCGGAATCAACAATCAAATGAGATACTGTATCGCAATATATATATATATATAATGTTGTCGATTTCCACGGACATTTTGGACAAGAACCACCTTGTTTTTCTTGCAAAATCGATGTTTGTTTCCCTCCTTTCGCCTGTTTCCTCAACAAACCTTGCATTGCCACCGTTGTTGGCGGCAGGGTCAAACCTTGAAGTATTTTCGCAGTTCCAAACCCTTTGATCCCTTCATGACGTTCCGTGGCCTGTGGATGTGTTGATGGAAGAAATCCTGCACCAGTTGATATGATGGTTGGGATTGATCGATGGATGTTCAGCAGTTTGTTTTGTTTGTTTTTTTCGGTGAAGATGTTTGGACTACCATTAAATGATGCATAGACCAATGGTAAGTGAAGATTTAGGTTGGGATCATCAAGATCTTGTTGCTGACACTGGGAAGGTGAATAACCCAACTTTACATGTATGGTCAGTGCCCACACCAAGTCCTACATTCAGAATTTGGAAAGGGCGCCTGCCATATGAATATATATCATCAAATCCATTGCATGATCACAATTCTAAGGAAACAAAACATAGAAAAATGATTCTTGGAGGATGATAAAACAGGGGTTTGTCGGTTGGTCCCTTTTCTTTTGCTGCCAGATAGGGCTCCAGGGCGAATCGGGATATAAATGCTGCTTGAAGTCGACAACAGTGCGAGAGTTCATTCAGCAATCATAGATGCGTAGCAATAAACTGACCTCAACCAACCTCGAAAAATGTGGTTCAGCATGGGAATCTAAAATGATTACCAAACTAAACATTTATCTTAGTGAATACTGTAATTGTATGTTTATCCAAATGCAAGTCAAAGGGATCAAAGGGTATCCAACTGATCCCTGAGACCTCAAGCCATACCTCTTGAGGTTAATTGGGGTTTAGTTGGATGTTGGATATTCCAAATGTCGAACCTCAGTTTTGTTTTTTTTGGGGGGGTGAAATTCCTCCTTCAAATGATTTGTGTCTAGCATGAGCATGTGTTTTTTGTTCCAGATGGGGACCGCACAAGGATGCCGCCATTTTTCAACAAGAGGTGGAACCAAAAAAACAAAGCAGGAACTATCCAACCAACCCCTGTTAGAATCGATCCACGTTGCACCGAAAAGAAAAAACGACAACAGTCAGTCCCATTCGTCCGTATGGCTTGAGGCGACTCTACGCTTTCACGGATTCCCAGCGTCCGCAGCGACGTTTGCAACGAGCCCCACGGTGCCACCCGGGGAGCCGGGGGTTGCTTGTGAAAAAAAGTTTTTTTTGGGCGTGAAATGATAAGGGAAGCTATATATCTATATATATATATACATGAATTTGATAAATTTGTTTAGATATCTTTTGGGGGGTTGAAGTTTGTTGTGGATATGATTGAATGCCAGGGATAGGATATCGTGTTAGTGTGTTTGGAAGGTATGAAGTAGAGTGTAGAGGCGATTGACTTGTAGCGCGGACTCGAAGTCTGTGTCGCATTACTTCCACGTTTGCATATTTCCTTCTTTTGGGTAGGTACAATATGTAATATCCTTTAGCACATACTGTTGATGGTTCAGAAATCCTGCACCACTTGATAGGTAGTTCATCCCATTATTCTTATGTTTTTCTCCATCCCAGGTGGTTAGCTGGATTTTTGAACCATCAACAGTATCACTCAATTCGCGATCGAAATTCTTTGAATACTGCCAAAGGTAGTGCTGGTGGTGAATTGCCATGCTCGTGTGGCATTGACATACAAATGGTTTCAACGATGTCCTGTTACTGTCCTTAAAAGTTGGTCACCCTCAATTTGTGGGGAAGTTTTTTGAAGTTTCACTGAACACATGTGTTTTCAATAGGTGAAAAGGTGATCTTTGGCGCCAAGAATTACCTACATGTACCAACTGATGGCGGTGTCAAGATAGTATCAATGACATAACCGAAACACACAAATTTTACAAGGTGAGCCCCTACCAGTTATAAGTAGGCTTAGTTGTAACTCCATGTACGTGAAATAACCCCAGTTACCCATGTCTAAGGCCAATTTATAGGGGAACCATAGCTCCATCTATCTCATAATCTATTATCGGCCCACCTTGTACAAGCTGTCTTGATGTGCCTTTATCTCCCAAATTTTCTTAGAAAGTTGCATATCAAAACTAACGAAAAGATGCTTCACAGCTCTTCCCAAACAGCTTTATTGAAATGTCAACCGTTTTTTTTGTTTGGTTGGTAGTTTTTCTATGTTTCTCCGAATGTCATTGTGATTTGGATGTGTGTTTTGTTGTGAGGAGATTTGTTTAAAGTTTATTTAAATTGTTGAAAAGGTTGCGTGTCGCCAGGGATCCTTTTGCACCCAAATGGAGCTTTCCAGAGATGGCACACCACTTTCCCGAGCAATGGCATCTTGGTATGGGATTAGAAGGGAGAAATGAAGGGAACTGCGACGAGGTGGGCCCCTACTGTACTAGATAAGACTATTGTAGTTATGGGGCCCCTTTAAATGGCCTTATAAATGGCTAACTGGGGTTATTATTTCATCCCTATAAATGGAGTTTTCATGTAATCATATCATTTCACATCATGTTATCCCATGTCATATATTGTCATCTCATATCAGAGTATTTCAACATAGGTATGACCCAATGCCATTTGTCCAACCCAAGTGTTGTTTTGCTTCCAACGACTCATCGAACAACAAGACTTTACTCAGGAATCGTTTGGTGCCTCCGTCACGGCTGTCACCACCAGGTGGGTGAATCAAGGCAGAGAGAAGTCATAGAAGCTATACCTAGTCGCAGTTGCCTACAGTATATTAGTATACATTACATATGGGTGTTTCCAAAAATAGTGGTACCCCAACATGGATGGTTTATAATGGAAAACCCTATTAAAATGGATGATTTGGGGGGGTCCCTAATTTTTGGAAACACCCACCTAATGCCCACCCTCCAGTGGTGCTTCATCATCCTTTTAATATCATGCCTGCTATGAAGGTTGGGGTCTTTCTTCGCTGCTTTTGAAACGGGTTCAAGTAGGGGCCCAACCTGCCCCCAATTCAAAAACATAGATTCCCAAAAGAAAAAAATGGTTTTGGAACATGTATGTCTCCTTTTCAAATACATGGCTATTTTGGATATCTAATGTTAACATTTCGGAGGGGTGTAAAGTATAGGGTTTTTTATTCACCAACTGGCTGGCCCTGGCTTGTACGGAATGAGGAAGGTGTCTTCTTCCCCCATCAGAACCATCGATTCTTATAGGCTATCATGGGAGCTAGAGATCCTGTAGCCCTTCCAAAAATCCTATTTGAACATGTCGTAAGTTGTATGGTCAGAAGCAATTTGTGAACAAGAATTGCCTCTTCACTTCCTTGAAGTATTTGTTGCACCTTTACCAACAGCAAACATGCCGTTGCAACTGCAGGTCATCTATCCATATTGGTTCTAAATTTGAGAGAGATAACCCAACCCTCAAGTTGTTGCGACACACGCGCCAGTCACACCCAGACCGACCAATAGCTTTGAGGAGGAAGAGGCAAAAACGTGAGTTGTGATGCAACAACAATGAATTCTTCCATCCTGGCAAATCAGTTCATAATTTGGGTCCTTTATTTGCAAAGATATCATATTGTAATTGAATCATTGAATCAAATTGTGGAGGATGAAATCATGCGAAGCCATGTTTTCCGTATTCCAGTGAATGGCCGTTTAGTCGGGGAACTGTGACCCTTGTGTTCTGCTGGTTGCTGCTACTAACACGATATGTTTCTATGTTACTTAGATGATACTCGTCAAAACTCAGTGAGTGTGTGATTTTTTTATTTTTTCCGGTATGAGTATGGGACATTTAAAGTTAGGATAGTCGGGCATGACAAAAAAAACGCAATTTAGGAAGAATCAAGGTTTGATGGGTCCGGGAGTCATTGAAGTATGTTGGAATTGCTGTTGATATACCCTCCTGGGAGCTCACATATCCCATTAAAAGGTCACTATTGAAGATGATTAATCCTTTTCCCAAGGTCGGATATGTTGGTGCCTGGAGGGTACATACTGCATATATATATATATATATATTAGTGTTTCCCTTCATAAGAGACCATCCATATTTGCTGGCACAAATTGTGGCAAAGGATCCCTCCCCCCCAAAAATCAATAGAGTTTCCTGGTTCCCTTAATAGGTGGTAGGTGATATATAAGTCCCCAATTGGCAGTATATACCACTTATATACCACTTATATATTGCCTATTGGGTGATTATTTATCACCTACCACCTATTAAGGGAACCAGAAACAGCTGTTGAAAAAAAACAGTTGCATTTCTAAGGGGAATAAAACCGCTGGTTCCAAACATCTCGGAACTCCAGGGCTGGTGAGATATGAGTCCGCTAGTTTGACCATGTTTATTTTGGGGGGTATACCATGATTATTACCCTCCCTAATGCTAACATAGCACCTACCAAGAGGCCTTCCCACCCAAAACAAAAACTCATCTTCCAAACTCCCAGTGCTTCAGGTGCTGTGTTAGTCTACTTATATAGTGTATGTATCTTACGCTTTTTAAAGACACGCTCTGACTTGTACACTGAAAGACTTAGAAAGCTCCAGAACTCTCGCCCCATGGATATTTTGCAATAGTTGTTTTGTGTACGATGGGATTCATCAACATGGATCATACCATTTGGTATAGAAGTTATGTGTTGGAACTTGTTTCAACTATGCCATTACCAAAAACAAGTGACCCTTGTTGAAGAAGGGAAAATCATCTTCCAACCATGCACCTCCATGACGGTTGGTTTCAAATTTTCTTAATGTTCCAGCGTGTAACAACCCACGTTCAAAGAAACTTGGGTTTTTGTTAACTCTCGTGCTCTAAAATACCTTGTGAGAAGGTGAGGCATCCAAAACCCAGGCATCCAAAAACACACTTGCAGAAGGGGATTGGAGGGTTGGAGCATAACTAGGTGGTGGTTTCAAATATTTTTTAATTTTCACCCCAGATCCCTGGGGAAATGATCCAATTTGACGAGCATATTTTTCAGATGGGTTGGTTCAACAACCAACTTGATAAGGGTCCCAGATCCCTGAAACAAACAAAAATGCCAACTGACAAAACTTGATGCTGGGGAATCCCTGTTTCTATCTTTCGCCAGGCTCCGCCTGGATACACCTGGTTGCAGCGCAAGGTGGCTCCAAGCTCCGCTCGGGGGGGTTGGTTTTGCGCTACATAAGAGATACATAGACTCATGTATGGTGGCAGGCTCATGAAATCCTATATACTTGTATAGTGATGTTATAGTTGGTTTGCGGTTTGCTTGCTTTCGGGTTCATGTTTTTGGTTGGTTGGATTTGTTGTTTGATAAGAGGGATGATTTGAAAATTAATTCGTCATTCAATGGCAATGGGCACATGAAACCTACCATATTTTTGGGTTTTGAAACATGTTTGTGGGATAGTCGATAGTTCGGGGTCCAGTGGCCCTTTGCCACAAGAATGACTGACTCACATGTCAGAAACTTATCGGTACCGCAAACTGATGGGATCTACCGACACGTTGCCTTTCATTGCCTCCAAAAATTGAAGCTTTTTGGTTTTCCAAATTCATGGAAAAGCATTTCAGGAAGTTGGGTTATTCATGAAGTGAGGAATCCCTGAGTTTTTTGGTGACCTTCTAGTCTTAATGGGGTATGAACCCTGCAGGATTTCCTTGCTAGATGCACAATAATCCGATGAATGCATGGTATGATAGTATGAATACCCTTCATGCACCCTACAAATCCCTCTAGACTAATGGACCTGAATGATCTTAAATGTAAGGGTATTGTCTATTGCTGTCTTTTTCGCATGCATATACGAGAGTTGAACTAGGAAAGCATATTCATAGGCTTGCGACATGTAGAAATCAGCCATGCTCCGCCTGCAGACGCGAGATGGTCAAACGGTGTTCCCATATTCTTTGGCATCGCACCGGGCATTCTTTCAGTGGCCTGGCACGTTGTTGGTCCAGTTTTCACTTTTAGGTGGAGGTGTTTTTTTGATGTTGCGTGACATATCCCTTATCTACCTAGGACCTAGAATATATATATATATATACATATATATAATATTTGAAAGTATTGCTATCTTAGTTGTTGTGAATATAAATATAACATATGGCTTATATATTAATATATATTTGCATATATTGCTATTTTAGCTGTTGTGAATAATATATTTATTTTCACAATTAAAACAACTAAGCTTGTTTCTCTTCAAAATGAAGTTGTGAGGAAACACATGCCAGTAAGATGACCATTTTTAGTCTTCATCAACAGGTTCCCTCAGGGATACAGGACATACCAGACAAACTTGAACCAGAGTGGTCCTTATGCATTGTTGTTTAGATAAATAGTTTGCCCTGGAGGCCAAGACCAAACAAAGAATTGTCTTTAGGATTCTTTAGGATGATCCATGTAAAGGATTTCCTACTAGAGGCAGAGTTTGGTATTTGGACGGCGTGGGTATTTACATACGTACACACATACCTACCTACCTACATACATGTATATACATACGTACATACACATTTATGTCTATACATTCTTATCTTGATGTTTTTTCATGGTGATTGTGCTGAAAAATCTCAATTAATAACCATCCAAACGTGTGACACTGACTTGTTTCAACAAGATGAAAAAAGCAACAGGCACATATTTTCACATCTATATTCATGATTCACGATTTCTAGTTGGCTCTTTAGGCAAATAACGTCCAGTCACTGCAGATTTCCCAGCTCCCTTTTCCACGGCCGTTACCGATGAGGTCCTACCAAGATCCAGCCCTCCGCGCAAAAGCCGAAGCAGTAGCCAAGACCTCTCAGGGGCATCTTGGGGATTTGTGGAGAACACACACATACTGATGAGGGCAAAAAAATGGTGGTGAGGGGACGTTGTTAGATGTGGTTTGGATTTTAGATGGTTATTTTTTGATGTTGAAAGTCAGGTTGTGATGTGATATTAGAATGGTGCTATATGTTATGTGATTCCTGTGTGTAGAGTTGTTGTTGGTTGTTCATGGTGGATGTGATTTTGCTGGGTTTTGTGATATTTTGCTGAGATCTAAGTATTGCGGATGAATTGAACTGCAGGTTGACATGTGAAAAGTGTCAAAACACATGGTACTAGGAAACAACATGAAACACGTCAGAACTCCTCAACATTCTGGACCCCCCAGCCAAGCATATCATTTAGTAAAGAGTGAGACCTGTTTTTTGTAAACCCAAATGGATCAACACGGGACCCATGCATTTTGGGATACGGATCTCCAAAAATTTCCGGTCCTATCTCGTTCCCTTCTCTCGATGTTTCTCGATGTTGATGTTTTTTTCAGGTGCCTTTGAGAATGACTGAGTGGCCACGCTTAGCTGATTCACTGAGCTGATGTTGACTGGGTGGGACCTTGGTGATCTTGAAGGGCGACGTTGGTTGTTTTTTATTTGGCAAAAAACCTAACCTAACCTTTGAAACAAGATGAAACAAGTTGTTTGGTTAGGAAAAAGGAAAATATAGGTCACAAGAGCCAGTCTTTTGGGGGTTCCATTTTGGATCTGTTTTCATAGGGGGTATTCCAATTTCAACCATGCCAGAAGCTGACAACACTTTGAAACCGAGGGACATGCTAGTTTTTTGGGGAGTATTCATTCATCCCAGGGATATTTCTTCTGTATTGTCAAATGGTTGGCTGGATGAATTGTCACATATAAGGCCCCAGTAAGGATCGTTTTGTTTTTGGAATCATTCGTTAACTTCAATGCCTTTTGCCAGTGTCTCAACAAGGTGGTGATAGCTGGTGATAAGAAATCGGTTCCAGTTTGAAACCTCCAAATTCTAGGGTCCTTATTGGGATATTGGCTGATTTTGGTTCAAGAACCTGGTAGGTTCAGGGCTAATAGCGGCTGTACTGAAGAAATTTGGAACCATCATAGTCAGGTCGTTGTTTCAGAAGTGATGCCTATTTTGGATGGACACATGCTGGCCGAATATCCCAACCATCCGGAGTATTTATATATCATGAGGTTCATCCAAAATAGTGTTACCTCAGAGGACCATGGGGCCCAATGAGGGTGTTTACCACTAGTAATGTACACTTTATTATCTATATGTCATTTAAAAGGTCTGTTGGGGTAGCACTATTTTGGATAACTCCCTGAGAGAACAAATGATCCAAACCCAACCTTGAGAAGCAGCTAACGTAGATCTGTTATGTTGTTGGTATCTTATACGTAAAGGGCTACCCTCTGCGTAGAAGGGGAAAACAATGTGTGATCCGAAAGCTACTACATGGCATACAGACATACTATTTGATCCCTTCTTATCATCTCTACATATTGAAAGCAATTCCTGCATTTATTTGGTTCTCTCAAAATCTACATGTGCAAAGCTATAAAGGGCATTCAACACGTCTCGGTCACTGCCTGTTGCACCACATAAAAACCACACCCCCCCGATTTCGAGTTTGTACATAACGAAAATCCAGTTCCATCGCTTCCGGAGTGGCGGCAAAAAAAGCAGCAACAAATAAGTGCTCCCATAGGATCCATGTAGGTGAATATAGCATAACATTTACCATAAAAATGTAGCTAATACATTTACCATTTATCCATGTAGGTGAATAATTACCAAATATTTACCTACATTTACATTTATCATAAAAATCGACCAAATGTAGCTTGAATATAGCATACATGGATCCCTATAGGGTGTGGAATTTTCCGGGGATATTTTGGGAATTTGGATGCGTGCAGAAAAATTGGCCAAACATTGAAGAGGAAATAAATCTGATTGTACATCCAATATATATATATATACATGATGATAAGATAACAAAAAACAATGAAAATAGCAAGCAAGACTTCTACGTGGAATACCTTGTTTGTGAATAATTTGCAGATATACAACCATAGAGAGGTACCCTGCATATAGATTACGTGGAGCCCTGTCAACGAAGGGGGTGCCCTCTATTTACCAGAGAAATTCCACTGGCATCAAAGGACTGAGATGTTCCCGCAAGATGTACCTTGACTATGTCCCATGACAGATCCATGGGATGACGGTATATTTACCTACATGCTTGATTTGTTTATTTCCAAGAAATCTCCAACAGGACCCAGTGAATGGACCCCTAAACCTGAGTATCTAATAGCTCTAGCAACTTACTTAGGGGTCCGTTGGTAAGGTCCCGTTCAAATGTTCATTGATTACATTGTAAATGTAAGTAAATATACGTAACATATATGGATCCTATGGGTATGGGTTACTTGTTCATCATTTTGTCTAGCCTCACATCGCTGACTGGGGTGAAAACCCCTCTGTCCAACAGAACATAAATCTCCTTTCATGCTCCATTTTTCATTTTACTAACCTTAAAATACCGGAGAGTGACTGTGATTTGCCCCAGTTCAAATCTATGGAAACACATTTGAGTGAACGTTTGCAGGCATTTCAGAGGTTTCCATTCATGCTACCATGCTAGGAAATGTGGCAAGACATGAAGCAATGGCTCTTTACCTCTATAACAACATTCTGTGCAATGTGCATTTTGATGTTTCCCACCTTCTTTTTCCTAAGTACACCATTGTTTGCTCAGTCCCTCATTGATGTTACGTTTGAAGGACCATCTTTGCTCCGCGTTTTTTGATTGTAGCCGTTTCTTTCTTGCGGCGTAGCAAACGACCCGCCCAACCGAACCTTCCCGGAGTGGCGTTTTACATAAATGATGCTATAATAAGAACAATCCAACATTGTGCATACTCGAAACAACCTCACTACGTATGATAGTCAGTCATTGTATTTGAATCCAAAATTCTTAGGAAATCACTTCCGATTGAAATATTTACACCTTTGAAGACACATGGGTTTTGACTTTATGATTTCTTTCATCAAACCAAAAGAATCACAAACCGCGGCTGCCCTGATGGAATTAAATCAGGGGTAAATTATTCGCCATGTCTGCCATCAACTCCGTTGTGGCCATGTTGGTTCTGATCCAGGCCTCAGCCTCTGAGGTATTTTGTTCACACTCATGGAAGATTCAATCTCCAAGCCAAAAAACACATGAACGTCCCAAGGGTTGGAATCTTCCAATATGAACACAAAGATGGTGAACATTGGTTGGATTTACAATACATTTGAGTAGGGCCCTAAGATTTAAATAGAGAAATACTGCAGCAGTCAGTCTTGCTGACAGGTCACTTTTGGACAGGTCACGAAACATTGGAAAAAACATGTTAGAGGGGATCTACCCAAACATGAACCCGCTAGCCATTGACTGAGGGTACTTGATACGTGTTGAATCTCATACACCAGAGGTGTTTCGATCTTTTACTTGTTTGATGTGTGGAAAGTTGTTCTACTGTTGATGGTTTAAAAATCCAGCTGCCCACCTAAGATGTATTGAATTAAGGAAATAGTGAGATAAACTGCCGACCTGATCTGGTTGGCTGGCTTTCTGAGCTTCTCGAATCGGGAATCAAGACATACTGATTACAATGTGTATGTACATATGAATGTGACACAAAGCTGACTTGCAAACTTTACAATTGTTTTTCTCTCAGTATAGTCCTGCATGGAAAAACAGGTTGCCATTTCTTTTACCAACATGGAATTGTGGCAAATTATCATCTTGACGAGTCACTAGGTGGTGGTTTCAAATATGTTTTTTGACCCAGGATCCCAGGGGAAATGTGTGGTTCAACCACCAATCAGGTCAGAGACGTTCACAGTTCATCTTGCAGGATTTTGTTTCTCCAACCTCCACTTCCACACCATTTGTTTCCGACATTTCGATGTGACAGTCACAGGTGGCAGCTGCAGATTTGTCCCATTGTGAGACAGTTTCGATGTTGTTTCTTGGTCCGGTGGTCTCCGGAACGTTTTTGTTTCACGAGGAAGGATTATACAAGAATTCAAAATGAGGATGAAACACATAGCTGGGCAGTGCTTAGCGATGAGCAAAATGCGCAATGGATAGGCATTTTCCCTCGTAAATGACGAGCAAATGAGCAACAAAGGGTGGGGGGTTGAGCACCAACCAGTTAAGATGTTGTGCTCTACCTTGGATTTGCCCCCTCCCCCCACGTGGTAGCAGTGGCAAGTACTGTAAAGTTTTGTAGGGATTCCCTACTAACAATGTGATCATCGTGGTGGTGACTGGAATCCCGGGTGGGGCGGGGGGTGAACCCAAGGTGTACCCCGATACAACCAGTGTGAAATCAAAGAGGTGAACAGGGTAACTCTTTCCAAAATCCAGCAGTTTTTACATATCCCAGATGCTCCATGTATGGAGTATTTATACATGAAAAAGCTGAAAACTGACCACATTCAAGGAGAAATGTAGGTAAATAAATATTCCTGTCCCATGGAGCAGTTGGGTATCATTTCCCTATTGCATTGGGAAGTTTAAGAGATGCAGAGAATCCCTTTGAATCACTGGGGGGAGCCGTTGGCATGAGGGCTATTTCCTGCTAACTTGAGAGTCATAGATTTGAGCCTCTTCTCCAATCCACAAACTCAAGATGGGTAGTGAAAAGTCTATCAGACACTGATATATGGCAATTCCATGTTCGCTCTATATACACATATGCACCTGAATTTAACATAGATTTCAACCGAATCCATAGAAATATACCAGTCCTATGAATTGTATGAGCCATGGAGATGAGTTGTTGACTCACCTCTCCTTGTGTGGCCGACTCCTATGAACAGACAGGATGTGTGAGGCCCGAAAAGCCACACCAAAGTGGTTTGGCTGTCCAACGTGGGCCCCTGCCAGTTATAACTGGAGTTTTTTTACGGTTATAAATGGCCGAAAATCATTGGGTCACTGGGATGATTTCACCCTAGTTATAGGAGTTTATAACTAACCCAAGTTATAAGTGGTAGGGGAACCACCTTGGATGAATGCTCCATATGTTTTTTTTCCAAAAAAAATCCGAGGCAGACAGGTTTCACTGTGGAAGAGGCGCGGATGTAGATGGGGAAACTTTTGGCAACAGACACATCGTTTTCTCACAGTTGATGTACTTGACAGATTTGTCAAAATGGATTAAGTATCAACACAACCTATTTCTTTGTTGTGGCTGTTCAAAGATCCACCCCTGAACACCAACATATCCCCTGAAAGTTGATGCTTGGAAGATGGAAGTTCCCTTTTGAAATGGTCCCAACAAATGGGGGAACATTTGTTCAAAGACAGCAGGAGTCCTTGGAGCTGTTAGACGAGACGTTTGCTTTGATATAGAAAGGTTGAAGAGTAATTTGCAAAAGAACACCAAAAAACAGTGCCTAGTTGATGTAGATATGTAGACTTATGATAGGATACAATAGCCCTATGTACATATATGTATATATGTACATGTATACGCACATGTTTCCAAATTGATTGTTTCTTATATCTTTCCTAATTGTTTTGGATGAACGTTAGCACCACCTCAGGAGGCATTTTAATAGATAAATGTGACCACCGTGAAACTAGCAGTTCGCCTCTGAAAATAGGTCTTCCCAGAAGAAAAGTAGTCTCCCAACCACCAATTTTCAAGGGCTATGTTAGTTTCAGGGAGCAAATCCAACCCTTAACCCTTCTTGTTCCAAAAAGAGGTGTGTGCATGGGTTAGTATGTTGAACAGCCCATGAACTGCCCACCGATAGGACCAACGTCGATCAGACGCATCTGAGAGCCCGTGGTCCCAAAGAGAGACTAACCGGATGTGGCATGGGACAAGGGTTATTAAATTGGACCCGTATTGAGGGGAAAATCCATCTTTATGCAAATGTAGGAACGTTTTGATAAATGTTCCTTAGAATAGTGCATGGTTTGGGTTGGATATGCAAGCAATAATGATCCTTTGGAAGGCTGGAGAAATCGGATGATGGCGGGGATACGGAGCGAGGTAAATGCATTGACCCATGGCCCATGTTGGAGCTAAAAGAGTTTCAAACTCCTCGAAACCACAAGGATGGGGATGGACAGGGTGGGTCTTGTTGTTTTTTTGTTGGAAAAAGTCGTTCTTGAAAAAACGCATGCTAGGAAAACCCCGGCAAAAAAAACATGTTGGAAATGTTTGGCAATATTTGTTCCAAGGAGTTGCCTCCAATTCCAAGGATGCAACTTTAGGTTGCATGATTGATTTTTTGGAGCTCCACTCACTGACAACAAGAACAAATTGCATCAACAGGAGAGTTCTAGAAAGACAGTACAGAAATATGTTTTTGGGGATTTCGTAGATGTGTGCTGAGCATATCCAGGTCTAAACGCTGAACTATATAACTTTTCACCCCGAAAATTGGGGGATGAACCCATTTTTGACTAATATTTTTCAGATGTTTTGAAACCACCAACTGGATATAAATCTGTTTTCAATTCACAAACTTCCTCAGGTTTTGATGCAGAAGTAGCTTCCTTAAGCCAAGATATGGTGCCTTGGAACGCGGGCGTTTCAGGGAGGGTGACCGATGAGAATGCTTCTAAATACAGATAATATTAAGAGTGTATTTGTTGACTTAGTGCATTTCAAGATATTGAAGAAATTTGTCTAAAAACAGCACCAGCAAATAGAGATGCTCGAACAAAAACAATAAAACATCCTTGTTGGTGGTGTATTCAAATTAATTGTGGAAACATGTAAAGATTGCTAATGTTCCCTAAGAATCCAGACCCTTCCTGATCGAGCAGGATTGATGGTCTGAAACATCCCATCTCCAAACTTGTAGGGGAAATCCACTTCCTCAGGGCATACCTGTATCCTCAGGGGTTAGGAATCACCTTCAAGAAACCTGCAAACTCAGCATGTTGAAACCTCCTGCGGTTTGACGTTTGGAAAGCCTGGTGAAACCTGTGGGTTTTTCCATTTCTTGGAGAAGCCCAAAGTTGAACCTTACAAGGTGGGCCCAAACACCAGTTATAAGTAGGGATGAACTAACTCCACTTAGAGGGGTGAAGTAACCCCACATATCCAGTTGTAAGGCCGATTTACAGGGGGTTATAACTCCATTTATAGCTAGCGGGGGCCCACCTCGTAGCTCATGGAATTAATCAAATTTTACTATTTTGATATGTATTTGTAAATGTGCTTTATTTCCCTAGGCTTCCAAAAACACCTTGGGTTTGGACGTATTTGGCCCCCAAAAAAACCCTACCTGGGTACCTGAAAAGACGTATTTGGAAGGCGGAAGTCTTTGTGACCTCTAGGGATTTCCATTCCCATTGGCCAGCATTACCTTGAATCTAAGGGGCCTGGGCCCCCGCCATGCCACCCAAGAAATACAGCCGTATTAAGGGGTTATATCAACCGGAAGAATTCCCCTAAGTCAGGGGAGGAAACGTTGGCATTGGACAACCCCAGGCCCCTTGAGATTCCCATGATGAAAGGTTGAACTGAAGGAGAGCTTTGAATCCATGGAGAATGATACTGCAAGGCTGGGAAAAGAACCTACCTGCCATGGTTTGAATGGGTCACCGTTGCCAAGTTGTTATATATTTTTAGTGATAAGCACCTGGAACTTTCAAGACAGAAATGAAGGCACTGGATCTCAAGATTTGGAGATTTATTTGATGTTTCAATGATGTTCTCAGGTTAGGTACGATATCCAAAGACACTGTATTCACATGTATTCACAGAGCATGATGAGTCGGGGTCGGGATGTCCGGGTGGTTTTAAGATGCGTTATAAGGTGGGCCCCTACCAGTCATGAATGGAGTGATACCCCCTGTGAATGGCCTTAAAAATTGGCAAGTGAGCCTCTATAACTGGAGTTATTTCACTCCACTTATAACTGGTGGTTAAGGCCCAGCTTTGTTCCCAGTAAAGTCAGCAGTTTTGAGAAGAGAATTTGGAGGCCAACATCCGTGTTTCATCAATCCCCAGATACTCAAAGTGAATGGAAACAAGAAACCTACACTAAACTAGGTCGTTGACATGGGCCCCAACATGGTGCCCCAAGTCTCAGTCTTAGGCAATGAGGTCACCCAAAATGGTGGTTCTGTAATGGAATCCTTCCCCCCAATGCCCTTGATTCCGAGACCTGTCGAGATTGGTGAAGCCTATGGTCTATCATGCAATGTTCCATGAAACTAACAGCAAAACGCCCCTGAAAATTTCAAGATTCAATTGATTTCTTTTTTTTGGGGGGGGCAACTTGCAACTTCGGCCTGAAAATTCAGGGGCGACCTTACGATGTTGCTAAGCCTTTAAGGGAGTGTAATGATATACTAGCAATGAGAAGTGTGGGTTACCCCGCCCGACCGGCCGCAGATACCACGAAGCCATGAGAGGTTTGTCGACCGTCACGTACCTTGGTGGCACAACATATCTCCGGGGGTTGGCTGAGTGATGAAGCTTAAATGGGCTTTAAGGATGACCATGTTTCCCTACTGAATGACAAACAAATGCGCTAACAAGGTAGAAATTCAGCGCCAAGTCTGGTGAGGTTTGGAAAGATACCAAGAGGTGGGAAGAGACAAATTGTTGTGAAGTTTAGGGGGGAAGTCGTTTCTCTTCCTGCAATCCTTGGGATTTGTGGAACATGGGACATCTCTTCATGACTGCCTGTAGAGGAAGGTTATTTTTAACTGAGCCATGATTATGGGAGGAAAGGTATTTGTTTCATCTTCCTGTGAGGTTTACGTTGGTCACGTGGATTCAAAACAGCGCCTTCATGTAGAACTTAGCGATAATCCGCATTTGCAACAAGTCTCTCATTCAGTAAAATTCAAAAATTGACATAGGTTTCCTTTCCAAGATGTGAATGAGCAGGTGCTGGATTGAAAAACATCTCTATGTTCAATCCTATTTGGGGAGCATTCCCCCTTTGATTGGACCTAATATTTTCCAATAGGGTTTGAAACTGCCACTAAGGTTCAGAAATGTTCTGGCAGACAAATCAGGTATATTTGTTTGGTGTGTGTGTGTGTGTGTTTTGTGTGTTTGTTTGCATGTTTGTATGCTTGTTTCTTTGTTCATGTTCAGTCTGGTGACTTCTTCTTTGTATCGGAAAATTACCTGACATCTCCTAGTTGTACCGACAAAAAACGACGTCCCCGTGGCAACGTGGGCGAGGATTCTGGGGTCGAATGGGCAACATGTATCACCACAGGGACCTCTAGGATGTTTTAGTCCTGTCACTTTGTTTTTTTTACTACAGGGAATCGTTTTGCATCCTCCCAAGAAATATCATCATAATATTGTGACTGTGATACATTATGTATATATATATTTATATTTATATATTAAATGATATATGATTATGATATTTTCTTTGTTGCTCTTAAACTTGAATCTGGCCCTTAAAATGATTGGGTTGTGACCAAAACTAAGGCTGCAAGGCACCACGGCTTCAAGGCTCCTAGAGGCCCAGCGGTTTTTTTTTCCGGATCGGGTTGTGGATGGGAAGGAAGTTTTCACTGGTTTCTTTTAACGGTAAACTGACACAGCTGAACAAATGATGGAACAATGTAGACTTTCAAGATATAGGAACCCTATTGAAAATGTGTATATCCCAACTATAGCTGCTTGAAAAAATCCTACGGTGCACACTTTTACACTTCTTTTTATATGTTTTTTTAATGGCCCCAACAAACATCCCCAGAGTTTTGGGTCAAGAATTGTGTGCTCAGGAGTTGTCCACGTGTGAAACTCAAGCGGGAAAAGGGGAGAAGGGGCCCAGTGACCAAGGAAGCATCTTGCAGTGTTGCCATGCATCTTATGACTTTCCTCACAGGATAATCCACTTAACAGGACATTTTTGGATTATTTACCCACCAGAGTTAAAGTACATCACATGATGTTTGCGTGGATGGCTTCAAGAGCACTTCACTCTTCAAAGTAAGGCCGACGTCCCTGTCGCCATGTTGCTGCATCAACCCCCAGAAGGGGGGGGGCACAATTCCCCTCTAAACAGAGTCTAGACTCATAGCCTACCATGCAGACCATGAACCATAAGTCGTCGAAAGCGTTCCACTTAGGAGGTTGATGAACGAAGTCTGAAAACAATTTTAAGATGGTGACGTTGCCACCCCTTCCCCAAAAAAACAGCAACGACAGCGACAACAACAACAACAACAACAGCAGCGTTTTGACCCATCCCCGGGCTACGGGTAAAAGGGTTCAGCTCTTCGTCTTCATGTCTGGTGGTCTAGCGACTTATTCTTTCATCAAAAGCCTTGCGAAACGAAGCCGGAACCCCAAAAGCAAAGCCACATGACATATACCATGTTTTTTCACATAGGGGACATCATGGGTGGGCACTTTGTTCTCATCATTTATCTTCAGAAAATCTCAACTAAGCAGACTAAGCGAAGGCGAAAGCGATACCGCTTTGGGCCTTTCCATTTTGACGATCCCTCGAGTTGGTTTAGCCAGGGAAAAAAGTGTTTGTACTATGATGACTGTGTTGTTTATAATATTATTGTTGGTAAGGTTGAAGCTAGACAAGCATACTGATTGTAGGGATCATTAAATGGGACCAATTTTGGATGGATTTCTCGGAAAATTCGTGCAATTTGGGGGGTTGTCGTTGGTAACTATATCTGACCCCTGGATCAGATACACATAATTTGAGAGTTTGTGCATTTTTGTGTTTTTTTGGGGGGTGAGGTTAGCTCGAAGCTCTTCAGGGTCGTTTGGGGGCCAAGATTGGGAGCAAGGTTGAAGGACCAGGGCAGCGAGCTATGAGGGGAGCTCAAATCTTCCCCTAATGTTTCGCGCCTTGTATCAGAAGAAAAGGTGTTCATTAATTGATGGGCAAAGGTTGTTTTGATTGGAATTTTGCAAGAATTGAATTTTCCAGAAATATACTAAGGATTACTAAGGTGACAGTTCCAGTGGAAAGGCACTTCTGTTGATGATTTGGACCGGATTTCGGATCTTGCAGCCTTGAAAAAAGTCCCATATGATCCAGTCCTTACGGGAAATCATCACGGAATTCTCGTGGACAAATTTTTGGGGGAGCCAAGAAACGGTTTTTGCGAGCTGCATGTGTATTTCCGCGTATGAGGATCCATGTATGGTAATACTTGCCCACATTTACCATAGAATTTGACCAAATGTAGATGAATCATGTAATATACAGTGTAATATACATTGACATCATGGATTGTATAGAAATATATATAGATATCATATTGATATCATATTATTGAGTCTATGTTTTTGTTTTTGTCTTTTGTCTTTAAGGGATTATGAATCGCTAGAAATATGTACATTTATAGATGCAGAGAGAGCGAAAATCAATGGTCAATACAAACCATGGTGTTCCAAAGATCCTCGATACTTGATGTAAACAACCCTAAGGGATGGATTCGATGGTAGTCATGGATCTTTTCCTTAGAACTTTCTGGATTTCCATGTCCCTTTGTACCATCGGTTCTTCTCGATTCAGAATGGTAGATATTTTTGGATTCTACACTTCATCACCAAAAAAAAATGGATCACCCTCATTTATTATAATTCTAAGGTAGCACCTTGAATATATATATATATATTGTTGGTGCACTTTTTCCAAGCAACCTTTGCAAAACAAAAGTGGTGGATTAATTTCCCCAACGGTCTTGACGTCGACCCGTTTGCTGAAGGTTTGATTCCTGGTGTTTGGCACATTCAGCCCCTCAGCTTTGACCGAGGCGTTGCCCTGTGTTGTTTTAAAAGAATGAAACACAGATGCGACCTCGTTCCAGCATATCCCACATGCTCCATGGGACTCGAATATTTGCCTACATTTCACCATGGATTTAAGGCAAATGTAAATATTCCAGTCATATGGAACATGTTCTTTGGATTTTTTGGGAATTCAACTGGTTGGGGGAAAAAAACTACCACCAACTACCACCGGTGAGCCCCTACTAGTTATAATTGGAGTTTTTGGGGCCTCTATTACTAAATGGCCAAAGATAAATGGGTAACTGGGGTCATTTCACCCCTGTAAATGGACTTATAACCCTACTTATAACTGGTAGGGGCCCACCAACTGTAGTTGAATGTTTACACGGGCCCCTTAAGAAATTGATTTGTCATGGAAATTTCCAGCCAATGGCCTGAAACAGAAGGTTTTTTTGCGAGATTTCATGGTCAGTTTTGGCCTATATGCTTATTACACCTACTGGTTCGTTGGATTTGGTTTGACGAATTTAACAGCACTGCTACCATTTTGAGGAAGTTGACTACTAAAATTCCATGAAGAATTCCTGCATGACGAATGTGTTTTCGTGATTTTCTGTCACTTCTGGTGTGGGAGGCATTAGGTTTTGCAAGCAACAAGTAACAAAAGTTCATGACATTCATGTACTCAAGAGTTGTGTATTTTGTTGCATTTTGCCTCGTTCCTTTCCAAACGTATTGCCAATCAGAGGAAAAAAAAAGGAGACGTAAACCATCAGACATGACCATCAGACATTGGCAACTTACCTTTGCGCTCCTCCCTGTCAAAGCCCCCCAAAGTACGTGCCATGTTTTTCCAACTTGAAACACACCTCACCAACATGTACTCCAGCCTTTTGCGGAACAAAAACACACCTCGCTTTTACTCCCAAATTCAGCAACCAAGGATTTGGTGTTGGGAGTTTTGAGCTTCAGCATCACATCAGCTTGGGACCCCGGTTTTTGACTCATTGACTCTATACAATGGAATTTATGTTTTTGGGTTTATAAATCCTATAAATTCCTATACCCAGGATTATAGCACCAGGTTTATAGCCATGTGTTTTCGGCCATTTATAGGGGTCATAACTCCATTTAGAACGATCAAAGGGTCACACCTTGAACTGAACAGATGCTGTGCTCGGTGTTTTTGTCATTCCATTGTTTCGGCAGATGTCAAAAACCCGTTTCCATCTGCTTCCTTTCCAAAAAGGGATGGAGACCTTCGTGAGGTAGATAGCAGTAGATTGCAACCTATTCCCAGAACCAAAAGCTAAAATCAAATGTACCACCATGTAGCTACTATAGATGGATTATATACGGTATATGGGTGAATATTCAGGCAACCAATTGCTATGGTATCCTTTTTTAGGGTACCCACATTTTTCCTCAGATAAAAGAAGCTGAAAATCATGAAAAGAAACCTCATGTTCAACAGCCGACCTTTCGGGTGGATTGGCTTCAAACAAAGCCAGGAAGACAAACAGAAGATTTGCCCCAAAGTATGACCTAACAAAACCTCCCAAAAAAAGGACCTGGTGAGATCTTTGAAACGCATTTATATAGATCCATTTGTTTGTACCTTCCCCGCCACCCTAAAATGAAAGGTTTTTTAGCATATGATTTTGAGGAACATGGATGAACATGTTTCATGAGCATTTCTCAAATTTGTATTTCTATTTTTTTTTTGGGGGGGGGTCGGTCATCTTCCATCCTCTTTTCAGTGTATTTTTCTTTCTTTCTTTGTGACCTCAAAAAGTCAAGGTGCTCATTGCTTTGTGCATTCCTTGTGGTCTGGCACCTGTACAAGTCATCGCTTGGTTTCTGAGCCAGGCGCGGTGGAATTTTTGTGTCATAAATCTTGGGGAGTTCTGAGTTTTTGAGAACAACATTCTCCTTGGATGTTGTGTTGAAGCTGACGTTTGTGATGGTTTTGTTGTTGTTGTTGTTGTTGTTGTTGTTGTTGTTGTTGTTGTTGTTGTAGTTGTTATTGTGGTCGTCGTCGTCGTCGTCGTCGTCGTCGTCGTCGTCGTCGTCGTCGTCGTTGTTGTGGTTGTTGTTGTTGTTGTTGTTGTTGTTGTCCGTTTGTTGTTTGTTTTCAAAGGCAAAACATGTTCAACTAAATTGCTGAACATCACCAATTTATTCAATCATCAATTTCGCAAAAGCACAGAATTGTAATACATTTATATATATACACATTATATTAGTGTTTCTCTAAATTATCTTCAATCATCCAACCCAGCGAATCTTTCAAAAAGAAATGGTAGGAACAAAACAAGCTGTTCCCCTGTAAAAAACAAATAACACGTCCCCTAAAAATCCAATGGTTGGAAGATTACTGGAAATTACTTTTTGAAATGGTGTCCCTCTTTGCAAGGTGACGCATTCATTAATTTTCCGGGCTTAAAAATGGCCCTCCAGGTGAGCCCCGAACCGATCGTTATAGAATGGAGTTATAAGTTATCATAACCCCTGTAGATGGCCGAAACTAAATGGATAACTTGGGATTATCACTCCTATAAGTTGATGTCATAAGTTGAGTTAGCCGTTAACTCTACTTCAAAAAAACTGGTGCCCCTGAAAAGATGGTCGAAACTAAATGGGGAAAACTGGTGCCATTATTTCACTCCTATCAACATGTATATACAGCCACCTTTTAGAGCCCGTTGCCCGTTGAAGTTGAGTTTCGGGGTCCTTGGCGCCACAGGGTTTGGTTTGGTTGGAATGAAAGATCTGGCAAGCATGGTGGCTGTGAGGCTATAGTGGTTTGCTGGATGGTTGAAGCTCTTGTTGGGCTATGGCTATGCATGGAATTTACAACAATGGTGATGAGTGAACTTTCTATGCCATCGTTGCCAAAAGGGGGTCTGGAAATATATGGCTTATGTGGCAACGTGGCTATTGGAGGTGATTTTGGTCTTGTGAGAGACTGATTTGGTCATGAGATGTTCTGCTGAAGAATTTGCTCTCATGGGAAGGTTTTACATGTGCAGACGAGATGATTTTGGCTTGTTCTGGGCCTTTCGTGACGATTTGCTTTGCCTGGGATGGGTCAAACTCTGTAAATCATGGGATATTATATAACCACACTGTTTTCGAATGTTTTGGATTATATACTAGTCCTAATGCCACGTTTCCTCAAGAAATAGCCGGCCTTATTAAGGGACTAACCATTGGTTTCCCTTAAGACGGCCTTATTAGGGTATGACATGGATGTAGATTAATAATATATACACTAATACCCTTTGCGCGAAAGAGGAGCAGTCTGATTCATATTTTATTTTAACTGGGCTGCCATTTACATCTAAGTATCTAGATCGATAGGTAGATAGATAGATTGATAGATAAATAGATAGATAAATGGGTGGATAGATGGGTAGACATATATATATATAGCGTGTATTTATATATATATTTATCTACCCATCTATCTATCTATCTATCTATCTATCTATCTATCTATCTATCTATCTATCTATCCCCTTTTTTTATCCCTTTTCATCAATCCATGACGGGCTCAATCAAACACACAGGTTACTTTCTTGGAAAACCTTCCACCGCAACGTGTGAGGACAAACCGCCCGCGCCCAACGTCGTCAAGGTGACATATGGCATAGTGACAGTTGATGTTTGGTGCCGCTACGGTATGTGTGTGTCTAACCGTCCATTCTTTTAGCAGAGTCCTACTGGCCTGTGCACAAGAATATCCAATGTTATGTATATATATATATATATTTATTTGCACATATCACATATCAAAATATTTGATCACTAAGGTCATTTTAGTTGATAGTTGGTAGGTATATGTATATATTATGAATGGTTGATTTTTCGTAATGCATGTAGCAATGAAGGTAGATATGTACAGTCCCATGGGTCTTATAGGAAAATGTATATTTGCATATGTATACAGAGGAAAGAGGAAACCCTTTACAATCCTGAAATGGAACGAAGATTTCCCTCGAAAAGTGTGGACCGCTCGGAGAGTACCCTAGCAGTTTGTTGCCCAAATACTTCCTCCATATATCCTATACAATCCATATATAGTTATATAGTAGATGCGTGAGTACTTTCCCAAAGGTACCCCACATCTTCCATTGGATTGTTGGGATACGGGAGTAAAATTCCATCTTTTAATTTACCCCGTGGCATTTCCAATGGTTATATTTACGAGCGCCAGTCTTGGCACAACAGCAAAGCATGAACCCTTTTTTGAGCATTTGTTTCAATGTTAGGCAAAATGTGGCTACTATTGAGTAGATATGCGAAGGTGCAATCATATACTGTGACCACACCAATATGTACAAACGATGTGTGAAGTTAGTATGTATGTTTCCGGGGCACAGTATGGTGAAATAATTTCATGCACCAGTTTCCGAAACCGGGCTAACCCTCCCTTTTGTTGGAGTCAACTACCCAGACCCTTTCTATTAAAACCTCAGTTGTTTGTCAAATTTCTGTACCAGGAACATGGCTAGCCTGATGGGTAGTCGGTCCACCAGACCTCCGGCAAACTGCAAGACATCCCGAATGGACCAAAAAATTCAGGGGATGGGCTTGCGCCAGGAATTGTTGGATAGATGTTCAATGGGCGGCGGGGCGTCAGTTTTGTAGAAAATATCTAGCTGTAAATCACGGGCATGTTTGGGTTGGTAGTTTTTTTTTGAACTAAGATACGAAAGTGAAATTGACTTGTAAAAACTGAGTGCACATACTTGTGGGGAATTCCTCCGATTCATTGGAAAAGGTGTAGTGCATTCGTTTTCACTTTGTGGAATACTGCAAATGTTGGGATTTCTGACATCTGACAAAAAGATCTGCCAAAAGTTGTTTTTAGAGACTTCCTTTTCGAGAAGTCCGTGATATTTGGCATGACTTCGATGTTGTCCATTTCCCCAAGGAGTTCTATTTTCCTTTTTGAGGTTCCTACCTTACCTTTTTATGCTTGGAAAGGTCTCCCCTTCTCAACAACCCTATGATACTTGTAACTACTCTAATCAGAACTGCCGCCAGAAAAGAGTTCATAAGGTCTTGCAAAACGGTAGTTGAGAACCTTTTCTTCCACCCTTGGCAGGGTCCCGGGTCGTTTTGACGGAGGGTTGTGGAGTCCATTATCCTATGAAATTGGGATGCTCCAAAATGGCTTGAAGTTGTTGCAAGTTCACCCAGAATGATGATATCTTGGTAGACAAGCAAGATCTTGGGTGTGGAAAAATGGGAGGCATAGCCAATAACCTTAGGGCATGAAATAGTCCTCCCAGCATGTCTTTGTGTTTTTTTGAGTTTCTTGTATGCAAATAGATTGATGGATAGATAGTATTTGTTTGCCTCAACTACTTATTATATACAGTAGATTGTTAGATTAGATATGTAGATTCAATTGAATTAGATTAGATCAGATTAGATATGATCAGATCAGATCAGATCAGAGGACGGATTTCGTACTTCATATTTCCTGCTTCACTTTCCTCAAGATGAAGTCGGTTTGTGTGAAGGATCCAAGATTCTCAGCTAATTGGCTAAAACTAACAGCAAAAGCTCCCTGAAAATAGGCCGAAATTGCTCAAATTTCAAGGGAAATTTCGACTCCGAGCATTGAAATGTTCAGGGGCGAATTGCTTCTTATGGAGGGTAACGGCACGGAAAAACACGACGTGTCAATTGAGCAAGAAAAAAAGGGCCCGTGTTTGCTTGGGGTATATAGGGGATTATACTACCCATACGGTATCATACGGGTATTATAATAAACCATTCTAAGGATCCTTATTCAACAACCAGTATAATGGAAGTTTTTTTGTTGGCGTAGCTCACTTGAACTGCATGGATTTGGACATTGGCGAGGCCGTAAGGCTCGATGCTTTGAATGCTTTCATCTGTCAGACAACATGTATGAAATTGTACCACGTCATACGGTTGATGATTCAGAAATCCGGCTAACCACCTGGGATGTATTGAAAAACCCGTGTAAATACTAGGGAAAACTACCTGAGCTATCAATTGGCGCAGGATCTCAAGCATCAACAGTACCATTTTAAGTAGTCACAAGGTTTCTTTAGCTTTCCTTTTTCAACTAAATTCAACTACCCCCCCAAAAAAATAACATGCCCCAGAAAAGGGAGCAAAATCGTCTTCGTTCAGCTGCATTTTTCAGAAACAAATCTCCGTGAAACTCCCTCTTCAAGCATTCAAAGGGCACAAGAAAACCAACTGTTGGTTTCGTTTTGGGGGGAGGTCCTTTGTTGCAGATGACTTACAAGCCCTCTGCCCGAAACTACGGACCGGGAAGAATACAACTTGCAACTTGTGACAGAAAAACAACGCCGTTCTTCCACATTAGCCATGGCGATCGACATGGTGGATAGCAAGACGCAGGTGCTGGGCAGTACATGTTTATCTATATGTATATCTTCATTCAGACATTTGCAATATGTTTTATCTATTACAAAATATAGATATAGTATCTATATTTGAGTGAACTACTAAACTACAAGAACCTCACACATACAGAAACGTCACCCCCTGCAAAAAAAACATGAACCGCATGTCTCTTTTGTGGACACACAACCCAGGGGAAGCGGAACCAAAACTCTTGGGAAACGGCAGCGATGAGGTCATCTCCAGTGATGGCACATCTTTATGTATGGAGGACTGGAGAGCTTCGAGACAGTCGGTTGGATTGGGCTAAAATGTCAAAGATATATATTGCTTGCTGATTGTTGGAAGCGGTAGAAATAGGTGGTGGTAGTTGTAGTAGTAGCAGTAGTAGTAGTAGTAGTAGTAGTAGTAGTAGTAGTAGTTGTTGTAGTAGTTGTTGTTGTTGTTGGTGGTGGTGGTGCGACTTTCTTTCTTTTTGTCGTAGTTTGTGATGTGAAATCCCTAGTAGCAAGTCACAGTTTAGGTGGGGATCCTCTATTATGAAAAAGTCTTAAACATGTAACAACCCTGGTGGTGAGTGTTACTGGGTTCCAAGTTTTTGTCCTTTTAGTCATAGTTCTTTGTTCGTTCCTGTCCCCGAGAAGTCATCTTCACCAGCACCTTCGTCATTTACGCTTCTGGAACATGGAGTGAAGTAGAGCAGCAAACAATGCTTTGGCGGGAAAAGTGTGCCAAGAGCAACCTTTAGGGGGTTCAAACCTCTACTGACAAGGTATTTGGAGGTTTTTGGAACTAGGGTTTGTTGTTAAATAGATTTCAATACGTACCCTGTTTGTCAGCTCTATTTGGTTTATCAGCAACGGCAGAATGGTATTTGACAGATGACATGGGGAGTTTCAAGAAAAAGGTAGCAGGTATAGGCTCCACATGCTTTATGGTCACGGAATATGTTTATGATGCATTTTACATGTCAAATATTACCTGAGGGTTGACCTCCCAGTCACTAACAGTCACCACCAGGAATCCCTTTACCATTACTGGTTTTCGGTTGACATGCTGCAAAGCAGCGATCCAAGGTATTACCATTCATTGGATTTTGTTCACATGGATTTCTCCAAAATCAAAGAGGGCCGCATGGGAATAAAAGGAGGGAAACAATGGCAATGATTGATTACTTGGTTTTGTTGATTCTGCTTGGAAAAGGTACAGTAACTTCTTCAACTCAAATGACCATTTGTTTAAGTGTTTGAATTCAATTTCACGGGTGCATCAACGTCATACTAGCCTCTCTACTTGAAGGGTTTTTGAAATCCCATCCCTTCTAGGAATCCCTACAAACTTGTTCATATGTTTTTTTTTTCAGTTGACAAGGAAGAATTGTATATGATAGGAATCCCCGTAAACTTTATCGGTAGAGTTGAGAGGGAATCGTTTCTTTCATTTTTTCTGTTTCTCGCAGGAGAAGGCTTTGGTCCTTCTGTTCCTGCTGAGTTACTTCGTTTGGACTTTGCGTGTGCTTCTCCTCAGCGATGGGAAAGTCGAGTTGAGAATCAGCTCCGAAACGGAAAGGTATCCTAAGGATATATAGCGTCCCTGAAGCGAACAGCAACAGCCCCTAAAAAAATCAATGGGTTGTAAGCTGAAAGCTTTTTTTTGGGGTGGCATGGCCTTGTATGTTAGTTTCCGGGAGGGTATATAATATCATATTGACAAACAATGAAAAAGTTGGTGCATAGAAAACAGTGATGCAGGGTTACCAGTAGATGATTCATTGAAATTCAGAACATTTGGGTTGTATTGCCATCCCATCAATGCTTGAGGATTTTCATTTTTCTAGATACTTCGAACCTTGTTTGTTGTGTTTTTTTTCAAAAGGGGCTAGGCAGCTTCACTTAAACATTTGAAATTCGATTTAGGAATCTGTAAATTTGTTGGTATTTACGTGCATTTGGTTGTTTCTTTAGGTATTTTGTTGATTTGATTTGAAACATTTCTTCTTGTTGATTCGGATCTCTGTGGAGTTCCATATCTGCGGTCGGGATTTCTGACTTTGTTGATTTCCAGCCTCCAGGAGTCCTGACACGAATAAAATCAGCAAATTGACAAGGCAACACTCCAAGGTATATAAATTCCCCTTGGTGAAAAGAAGTGTGACATGAGTGATAGCGGTGTTTTTTTTCTAGGTGGTGGTTTCTCATATCATTTTTAAATATGGATGTTTCCGCGAATAGTGGGTTTCCCCCCCAAATCATCCATGTTAAATCAGGTTTTTCATTATAAACCATCCATTTTGGGGCAGCCCTATTTTGGAAACACCCATATGTTGCTAGGTTGTGACCCCCCCCCCAAAAAAAAGGGGGCAAGATGACCACCTTGTTCGTTGACCAACTCCCAAGTTGATTCATCAGTCCACTGATAGTGGTTTGCTGCAAAATGGTGGTTCCCGGATTTCCACCCTAGAAACAAACCTAGTGCACACAGGGATTCATTTATGTTTTGCAGATGTGATTTATTTATAGAGATTTGAGATTTATGTATGACTAAAGATCACATTCCAGGTTGTATATATATAATATCTATGATATACTTAGATATCACACACCCAGGACCCATTTGTTCCCAAAGATTGATGACAAATGGAACTAATGGATCTGCAGAACAAGGTTTGCATCCACGTGGTTTCATGTGTTTTGCCATCGTTTTCCAGCCACAAAACCTTGATGAAAGTGGTGAAAGTAAATGCTCGGAAGGAATCTCATCAACCCAACTCTGATCTGCTAAACTGGTTGCTACCAAGGGTTTTTGTTGGTATTCTGTTAGTCAAAGTGGGATGATGTTTTTTTCAATCTGCAGGTCGATCTCAATTGACAAAGTCGACAATACTCACCCGAAAGGTAACATGACGATGGAAAAAAACGACCGTGAATTAAGATGTATCTCTATACTGAAAATGGTGATTTTACGGCTTGTCATGTTAGGTTTCAGGCGTGTACCGTATTCCCTTAAATGATGTTTGGGAGAGACAATCCTTTCATTTTGGGGCCCTTCTGGGTTTGTAATTGTCTAATGAATTGAGTGGGCTCAGTTTTGTGAACTGTACATTGTATACCGACGAAAAACATACATAAATTCCAAACATGTAGGGTTGTGAGATGACGTGTTTTCACATCGGGGAGATTTTCATGAAAACATTTACTACTATTTACCTTGTCACCATCTAGCCATACCGAAACTGTAGGTTCCATGTCATCCATTTGAACTGACTCTATTAACTCATACAACAGAACACCTTGGACGCACCAAACTCACTCATTCACCTGAACCTGAGTTTTATGCATGGTTCATCCTTTTTCTCCATATATCTTGAAGTTCTTTTACCCCCCCCCAGAAAACTAACATTACTATAGCTGTAAAATCCACCATTTTAGATCCGGCCCATACATGCTTCATTGCACGGTTTGTTTTTTCCATGCTAATCATGTAAAATACAGTTCGTAGTGTTTTTTTTTACATGTCAACAATCAGATAATGATTTTCATTGTTGCCTATGAAAGGGATTGTTAGTTAATCCCAAACCACCAACCGAAACCAACAATTAATATCAATTCAACATCAAGCTGAAACAACTCAAACATCCTCCAATGGACCTTGCACCGTGACGCCCCCATCATCCATGGGGCTTTTTCGCTACTGAGGTCGGAGGGGATAAGTTGACGACCTCGTAGGGGGTCCATAGTTAACGGCCCAGGTCGGAAGGAAGCCAAGGGAAATTTCGGGAGTCGGTGATGGCGAAGGTGGACTTTTCGTAGGATGTAATTTGTTGGGTATCCACACATTTTTTCTGAAACAAAAATTTGCAAAACAGAAGGGTGAATAGGGTGATATAGGGTGATTCTGAAATTATAAATTAAAGTAAAGAGAATTGATTGATTATCTTGAGAGATATAATGTGTGATATATGATATGATTGACGTGACTTTAAAGATTTTGGCATATATCCGCCCTGAAACTAACAGCAAAAACTTCCTGGATAAAAAGGTTGAAATTGCCCCCCCAAAAGGAAATTTCATGTTGTAAGCATTGATTTTTTCAGGGCAGTTTCTGTTAGTTTCAGGGGATGAAGAGAAGTTGATGCTTTTAGCGATGTTGGGGCTAATGAGGTGACTTTAAAGGGATGTTTGATCCCATTGGATGCTGAACATGGGATCAAACAAAAAATCAAAACACTGGTGGCTTAGAAAACCTTCCCCCCAAACTACAAAAAAACAAGACAAAATCAAAACAAACCATCCACACAAAAGCTCCACAGGGTGCTCGACCTTGAGGTTCCAAGTCTTTTGGAGACACTTCACATTGTCTGAAGAGGAGCAGGTGGGCCGAGAAATATGGGCCGACATGACCAGGAAAAATCTACCGACTCACGATGTTTTCTCGAAGCACCCGTTAAACCAAGGCAAGAGTTTGCAGAGTTTGGCTTTTGGTGCGTTGTTGCGTCCGTCGTTTTTTTTTCCATGAATCACTACAAAGTGGGCCCCTATGAGTTGTAAATGGAGTTATGTCATAGGGCTATAAGCCCTATATGATATTACCCGGGGCATTGGCCATTCATAGGGCTCCCACACCTGACCTCCATTTGATCTCGTCTATGCCAGGATGGCATGCTGAAAAAGGTGGAGTCGGAGCACCTACCGGTGGCACGACATTTGTCCGGGCCACGGGCCGCTGAAGGTGGGTCAATGGCATCCGGCAGATACCCCTACCCTGACAGCGAGGTGAAACGTTGATGGTTTAGGTTGTGTAATTAATGAAATCTCCAATCAATGATATAAGTTGCACCTTTGGGGTATATGTCAAAGCAATGTTCATTTTCCTCATATTTTGGTGATAAAGATGGGATGCGAGTTGCCCAAACCAGTTATTCACCACCCAGGAGTGTTCCATTTTCAGTTAGGGCATTCGAAAGAAAAACCTTCATTTCCTACTGTTATACTTCGAGGGGCATTTCGCCCAACTTCAAACACTCACAAAAAGGTGAAGATGTTTCAGACCTGCAAACTCCCCACTCTTCAAAATTGAAGGAAACTCCCAACTTTGCAAAATGTCAGACTTTTGAGTCCAGGTTCAACAAAAAAATCCAATTGGCAAGTTGCCAGCCCTTTGGATGATATCCTTTTACCGTTACCAATCTTCAGTGTGAACTCATGACATCTCGGGATTCCGGTAGTTGTGAAGGCATTGAAAATCGCCGGTTGGTGAACTTTGCCCGTTGTTCCGAAGTGATCAAAAACCGGCATCAAAAAATCAATTATTGGTTGGGATCCTATGGTGTGCATATATTATTGGAATCTTTCACTCCCGAAAACGACGATGGAACGAGAAAGATGCTCCCCTAGAAAAGCTAAAACATCTACAAACCATCCATGTTTTGATTCCATGATGGTTTCTGGGGTTTTTAGGGGCACTCACCAACCGAACCTACTTTTACTATCTTTTAGTGGTCATAACCATAGCAGCCTTGGGTGGAGTTACATGAATAAGTTATCGATGGATCCGTGTGGGTTGCTGAACTGATTCAACCACCGTCTACATCTAATGGCTAGGCTCCTAAAAAGCATTGGACGTTTAGGCCAGTACGTGGATGGTTTCCCAGGAATATATCATGTTTCAGATGCTGGACAGGAAGGTGTTTTTGTTCTTCTTTCCTTCATTTCCATACAGCAATACTCACCTCTTTTTGATGAAGTAACTAGCAAGTACAAATCATCACCACAGACCAACACATGAATCAAAATCTACGGTGAAATCTACGATTTCACCGAGGATGACTGCCATGGTGGGTGTGTTCCTCTTCATTGCAGTGTGCCGGGGCCGAGGGGCACTGAAAAAAGGGCGAGGATAACTGAGAGGGTTAGCCTAGAAGTTCTACGTGACCCCATCCCTTCATCACCTTTAGTTTTGGTAGAATGGAGATCTTCAATCATTTGGCGAAGGGGGTATGTTGAAAAATGAGGATGGATCAGCGATAGGCCATATTTGTTTGTTGAAGGAGGAGGTTCTAAGTTACATTTTTGGACTACCCCCCAAATTTTCACTGAATGACCTTAAGAAATGTAACTTACAGAAATTGAGGTCCAAAACAGAGAAATGTAACTTACATTTTTAAGGTGTCAAAAGTCCAGAAAATGTAACTTACATTTTCGGACCCCCTCCCCCTTTAAAAGGGTAGGGATCTGAAAACAGTATATTGAGCATCTCACATGGCGGACGTCGCGTTGTTTCATTTATTTAATTTTTTCTGGGCTTGGTTATGTATATATCATAAGTATGTTTGTATACATGCAACTACAACCGTGAAATTCATCATGAGTTGCAGCTTCCTGCCCTTGCAGGGCGATTGACTGCTGTTTGGGTATGCAGAGGCGAGATTCACCTGATGCTGGGAAAAGCGCTGTCAAGTGAGCAATGGAACAATTCGGTGGTTTTGGGTTTTTTTTTGGGGATGACACTGATACTAGCAATTTATGTGGGGAATATAGTAAACACATATGCAGATTGCTCTGAAACAACCAGGATTCAATGGAAAGTAAGAGTTTTTTCTTGTGGCTCAAGTGGGGTGTGGTTCTTGAGGTAGTTGAGTCGATTGGGTTTTAGCTTGAGTGCGTTGGTACAGGATGTACTTTAGGTTCATCATCATTGTCAGCATCATCATCGTCATCATCATCATTATTATCATCATCATCATCATCATCATCATCATCATCACCATCATCACCATCATCATCACCATCATCACCATCCAAAGGGTATATGCTAGAATCCTGGATTTATGACAACACAGGCATCAAAGGCATCTTCCTATAGTCGATATCCTTGAACCCTGTACCCCTGTCAGCAATAAAGATGAGGCGACTTCCCATCGTGCTGTGACGAGTTCAATATGGAAACCCTGTTTACAACAGATGGTGTCTGTCCAATCAGTTCACTGTAAGAATAATCAAAACAAGATCCTTATCTGCATACACTTCTGAACACCAACATGGAACGTTTGAAGGATTTTGATTTCCAAGAAAAACAAATCCAGGTGGCCCCACATTTTCAGGTTACAGCCGTTGGCTTTTCGGAAGTACATGGCCAGCATTTGTAGTTTGATTCCATTGCCCACCACGCCCAACTTGCCATCAGTTGGTTTGTTGTTCTCTCAAACAGTATTCGGTGTTCTCCGCCCAGGGCGAACCGATTGCAACTATACTTGGACTACATGTGCCTTGCATCAAGATTGCTTACTGTACATTGAAATGATCCTGTTTTTTTGTGACCCACCGAATGATTGTACCATGAGGTGTTCCACTCCTGTTGTCTTTCGAAGTGAAGGCTGTATTGCTGGGGATGAAGAAACACCACCGGTGAAAGCAATGTCCCCCCGATCACGGATGGCAATAACAACCCAACGAAAGGTTGAAGGGCACAACAACTGTGAAGCCAGAGATGCTAGCTAATTTGTAGAGGTTTGTATCGGATTATAACTCCAGTGACCTATAGTATAAGGCCATGTATATAGGGACTAGGGACTCCATTTATCACTGGTAGGGGGCCCACCTTGTAGTTTGGCCAAGAAGCTGGTCTACTAGACTTGGATGATCAGTTCGTAGAAATAGATTCCCATTGCGGATCCATGGACTGGTAAATTTACCTATACATTTACCATCATTTACCATAAAAAGTCAACTGAAATTCATGTCGACGGTACTATATACCTTTCGACTCGTCCCCAATGGAAATCCGAAAAAAATGGGTGGATTTTCAAACAGACAAAACCCACGGGGGATTCGTCGCTTAGAAACGCTGCCCGAAGGTGTTACGCCTCGTGCGTCCTTTGCACCGCATCCGCATCGTTGAGTTGGATTTCCGCGGAAGTGTTGTACAACTTGTACCTGGGATTTTTTGGGGAAAATATCGCCGGGGGGGGTGGTTGTTGTTTTTGATGTGTGGGTTGTTGTTGAGGTGATAAAAAATGTCATTACACTCCGTTAAAACTGACGTAGTAGCTAGAAATGGTGGGGTTTCCAATAGGAATCTCCTTTTCCAGGGGGTCTATTTTCAGGGTGGAACTCTTGGTTTCAGGGAGGGTAAATGGGCAGGAATGTCCTTTGCCAGCACAATCTCCCATACTTGACACCCCTGTGTTGTTTTTTTCGTTGAGATTGTCACTAAGTCGCCTTTCCTTATGTTTGGGCATGGTGTGAAAAGGGAATTCTCCATGTCCCAGACTTGAACCAAAGCTTTAGTTGATCTCTTTGTCAATCCAAGTGAACTGGGCCTTCCCAAAGATAGTGTCAACCAATGATGTATGCAAAGGGTTCGCAAGACAGTAGGGATCTATGGGGCTAAGACAATTTCAACAGGATACATTCCAACAATCAAAAGGGTGCATGATCACTTCCACCAATTCCTTGACAGATTTCTTGTTTTGATCAGGCAGTCGCTGAAATTGATCTTGTTCCCACAAGGTGGGCCCCTACGATCATTATATACATGACTTATAACTTATAACTACCCCTATAAATGGCCTCATAAATGGGAGTTATTTCACCCCTACAAGTGGAGTTATAAGTTATAACTATAACCCCGCTTATATCCTTGTTGTTTGGCCCACCTTACACCTTGCACCAAGGAGTTTAGTCACTGCATGTTTCGGAATGGTACACACCTTCCTCTCGGATCCTGATTCAATTCTCCTCACGCCGGGTCGCCTGGGAGAATGTGATGGTTAACCTATCAGGTGTGGTGATGGTGGTTGAGTGGGTGCCAAAATCTTTGCCAGATTTTTCGGGGGAGATGGAGAACCCTCAATACTGAAACATGTTTTCAGTATAAACCGTGGAAAACATTGCTGAATGTAAGCAATGGACCCAGTATTTTGGAAACCAAGTCTTTAGAAAGCCGTTCCGCTGTTCCGCTTTGGCTGCATCAATCACTGTCCTTTGAAAGGCTTCGTAAAACCCTGTTAGAGGGGCCAACGTTAAACCAAATCTTTGCGTCCTATTCAGTTATATTCCTGGAATCTTGATCACGTCTTTCTAAACAGAAACCAATCATGGGCACTAAAACCTTCAGTTACATCGACAAAAAACATAGTTCCAGTAACATCATGGCACATTCCGTCTTCTTCCTCCTTCAAGATTTTGTTCTAAGATCTTCCATCCGCGTTCCGTTTGCAAAATGCCATCGGGCAACTGATGGGTTGAGTACGGGTGTTTTTTTTTAAATCTTATTTGTTTCAATCCCTAGGGATCCATGGGATTTTTTTTTACCTACATGAATTTGGTCGATTTTTTATGATAAATGTAGGTAAATATACCAGTCCCACGGATCCGCCATGGGAATGTTTCACCCTGGAGATTTGGTTCAACTTCAAGAATTCTGCACGTGAGTTTTTTCTGCTCACGACTTACTTTTGTTCAAACCTCGGCGGGTTTCAACCACCAACTTTGCCTTTTCATCATCTTGTTTCCCCAGTGATTTGTTATAAACTGCCGGTGATCATCACCGCGGCCACAACAGTGATTTTGTGACCTACTAGGATGTAGCAAGAGTTAGATCTAGATAGTACATGGTGAATCGGGTTAAAAAGGTAGTCGTTACCTCCAGCTAATTATAACACCTAATCTCAATATACCTGAGTTGATTATGACCTACAACCCAATACCCCCAACAGACCCCAGTTTACAATTCTATAGGTGCTCCCCAACAAAAACCTCTGAACTTTTAACCCGACATTATCCTAACCTATCCTTCTCCCCAACCATCCACGGGTTACTTCAGCATTTTCCAACCAAGGACACCAATCAAAGTCACCCAGATGTTGAGTACTGCAGCTATCTTACCCGACAGTAGCTCCTCGGTTGGTAGTTCTTTCGGGTTTCCAGCTTGGATTTTGGGCGGTTTTTGCGGACAGTAGCATGTTGTAGCATGGCCAAAGGGTGATCTCAAAAAGGTGATGATGTTTGAAATATGTTTACAAAGAGATTGGTTATTTTCACTCAAAAAAATGCAGGAAATGAGGAATCATGTCCCCTATATTTGAGGAGTATATTTTTTTCATTTCTGGGTTGAAACCACCAACGTGCCTGGCTATAGCCTGGACCTAGTGACCATAGTAAATCGTGAAGGTGGGTTGGAAGTATACATCCATTGTTGAAGTGTGAGAGCAAAAACAGCTGCTGAATTTGAGATGTTCCCATTGCGAATGACCAATGAGTGTAGCTGAAACATAGTGAAATATATATATATATATATTGAACGATCTTAGGGTGTTTTGCATTCCCTCCCTAAAACTAACAGCTAAGAAGCCCCTGACAATCCTTTTGGCCCGGAAAGGATCAACCTTCCCAACCATCAAGGTTTTTCAGGGATTTTGTTGCTGTATGTTTTTGGGGATCCAAAATAATTAGTGAGTTGCGCCAGAACAAATGAGTTTTGTGACAGTTTTTGCAACCAATTTTGGCGCATCAAAAACCTATGGGACCTCATTTGGGGTTGGATGGGCCCCCGGTATTTTTTGGATGAACCGATATCCCATATTTATCATATTCCAGGAGCATCAACCAACCAACCACTGCCATTGGTTGGTTGGTTTGCCTTGAAAGAATTGGAAACAAATCCACCATAAAAAATGGCTGGTTGAATTTCCATGGCTGGTTAACACTGTCTTAAACCAGTTCAGTATCCCAAACATCAACACAAGATCAACCCTCAAAAAAAAGCAAGCAAGCAACTTTACAACTTATTAGCACTTTATGAACCATTGGCTTTCTTTTTACCATTTCTCCATTCACACCTGTCACTGTATCCAACCAACTTTCATCCTTCACCACGCTGACCGTGACCATCACACCGTCACACCAGGCTTTGCTTTTGTCAGTTGCATCGCAGCAGTGGTGGATTTGATACGACTCTCTCAGTCATTTGGCGGCCGTCAGTCGTGATTCCCCGTCAGCATCGGGTAAAAAAGAAAACAGATACGGGCTATGCATGGCAAAAATTACCAACATTAATTTGATTTTGGTGGTATATGTAGGTAAAAATACCATACATCGAGTGTTTGGGTAGCTTTACATTAAGGTAGTTCTATTGTTGTACAAGTGCTTGGTAGTTTAAAAAGGGTAAAGTAGTAAAGAAAGGCTAAGTTCCTTTTTTCCGCTTTTCAGAGACATGATTTAGCAGATGTTCATCTTGAGGGTTCGTCATGTTCAGTTTTTGTTGGAGCGCCTTTTTAGGTATTTTTGAAAAGATCCGACCAACAATGGGAATCGATGTTGGAGCGATGTTGGCCACAAGGTTTCTTTCAAACGCCTCGTGCCCTCCCCAAAACCACCAGTTCGCCCCTGAAAAATCAATGGTCGGAAGATGAGATGTCCTTTTGGGATGGCCTATTTTCAGGGGCTATGTTAGTTCAGGGAGGGTAATTGACGCATTTGTTTTGTTCTTTGGATTTGGATGATCTCTCAAATTGGGATGTGATTGGGGATTGTGAGAGGGATGAATAGAAAATATAGAAACCACCCCATGTATTCCTACTTGAAGTGCGTTAGATTCTAATTCTCATTTGCTTGGTTGAGGCTGAATTACCGAGGACTATAGTGGCAATATGAAGATGACATATGTTTATAGGGACTTTTGCTGGGGTCTCTGGTAGAACATCTCCGCTTTTTCTTGGAGACATTCGCAGCACATCGGAAAAAATCCACCAGGTTTGATTTACAACGAGGGCTTCTCTCCTGCTTGGTGATGACTGAACTAGGCCGGGTTGGGTGGTGTGGATTGAGAATCGATTTTGGTATTTTTATTCGGGGGGGCGGACTTGAACCATGACCACCATGATGATCCATGATGAACAACACCAAAGGTGGATGAGATCAATTGGGTGCTTCAATTCTTTGGTGGAGGACGTTTTCGGTAATGAGTAGGAAGCCCCCAAGTTGAGTGTATGAGGTGGCTTTCAGGTCACCTCATCTACCAAAGTCAGGTTGGTGGAAGTACGATATACTTAGGGACTTAGGGGGGAGGAAGATACAACACGTTAGAATCCAGTAGAAGCAGATTCTGCTTCTGTCCAACAAACTATGCTAAAGAACGCCGCTCATGTGAAAAACGGCAAGTTTACCGTTCATCTGATACCTGCAGAGGACCCGTTGCCTTATCAACCTGCCTCCTGAGAAAAATTGAATCATGCCGAAGTGTCAACACCCAGACTTGGTGGGATTAAACACTTTGGGAATTGATTCAATTCCAGCGCTACGAAAGCATTTGGGAAGAGATGTTTTTGATACCTAATTTCTAGAGACGTATCCACATAACATTCAATACTGTACCTCGAGTTTTTTGTTGAAACTAAAACAACTCAGGTGAGAGAGACCTGTTACACTTCCAGGAATGGGTTTTGTCCCCAAAATTTCTCCGTGAGGCTCTTCGTTGGTCATGGTCATTGCCATGTCGTTCCTTTGACCATTAAAATATCAGCATCAAAGCCGCCATGTTTCTGCCTTGGGCCAAATCCCATCCCCAAAGTGGCGAGAACATTGGAGGAAATTCATTCGCTTGTATCACATATACCCGGAGTTTTGCCAGGATGGTTAGATGATGAATTTCTCACAGAGTGAGATCCTAAAAATTGACGAAATCCTGCAGCATTTGGTATGTATAAAACTCATAAATAGTCGCTAGTAGTGGGTTCAACTTGATCTGTTGTGGGGATTAGATCCGTTGGTGTTCAGATCACCTGCTTTTCCAAAGAAACATATTTGACAAGAAAGACGTGTTAGATCAGTTTTCATATTTTCCGTATCAGTTGTCATTTTTCCATGTCAGTTTTCATGTTTTCCATAGTGTTTTCTACGTTTGCTTCCCTCAGCCAAGGTGTTTGAAGTGTTTGTTGTTTAGATGTTGAGTGTTATACCTCCAAGCCTCAAAAAATGAAGGCATAGTGTCAGCTATATTAGTTTGTTCATGTTTGTTCTATACAGCCTATTCAGAATGTATGATTTTTACAAGCCCACAACATGATCGATTGTTCAAGCAGGATATCCTATGAACACAAGATAAAATTGACAATGGTTGCCATTGATTTACTTGTGCTTCATGTTCCTTGTTTCCGCTCTATTAAAGCAAAGTCAATCAAGTCCTGCAAAGATCTATAGGAATACCCAAGGATCTGTGGGTCAAAGATCCACATTAAACTAGCAACTCTCGTCTCTCAACTGATTTTTGAAGCATCCATCGGGAGTGACATATTTGCCTCTATGAATGGCTGATGTTTTATAGTAAATTAGTAGGTTAAATTTCCGTTTGTCCCATAGATCCTACGGGTATGAACTATAGGTCCAGAAAATTTGCCCCAAGATGTCTTCAACTGCAACCTTGGATGTTTACGGTAGATGACTATGAGATCTTCCGATGTTTTGAACCAAAAGTTGGGGGAATCCATTTATGGAATGTGAGCTTGGAATGTCGCTTTGATGGTCATCCAGTAACCCATAGGGTCTATTTACCCTACATTTGGTGCGGAAAATATACCCTGTGTGGATCCTAGGGTAATGCTATGTCATTAAGGAAAGCTGTTGGAGACTTAAGTAGGAGAAAAGAGACTTACTCCTACAAAAGTGAGCTACTTGTCTCTAGAAACTATCATTACATTCTAGAAAGCTACACCTTCTGGAACATTCACCAATGTCATCAACCGAGGAACATCTCGGGGGTTACTAGCTATCCAAGATGACTGAATGAATGACTTCCAGCATATTTTCAGAGTAGGATTCATCATCCAATGGATAGTTTGTGCTTAAAGATGGATACTTTACTTGGATTTGTTGAAGCTAATGTTTAACTTTTTTTTACCATGGTAAATCACCATGAAACCACCATTTGAAAGATTGTTTAAAGCCCTTTTTCCAAACATCTTACCCTCCCTGCAAGTAACATAGCACCTGAAACACTGGGGTTGGAAGATGGGTTTCCTTTTTGGATGGCCTATTTTCAGGTGCGAACTGTTAGTTTCAGGGAGGCTAAGCAAATCCAAGTTTACTATGTTGAAAAAAACAAAATGAAGGAGAAACAAAACAAATACATATATATATGGGTGTTTCCTTAAAAGGTGGTACCCCCAAAGCACCCCAAAATGATCATTTTTAGTAGGAAAACCCATGGTTGTTGGGTACCACCATTTAAGGAAACACCCATACATATATATATATATAAAAAAGAGGAGCGGACTAGCAGTTCGAATATTCATCCGGTAAAAAAACACGGGGAAAAATATTCAGGAACCGAAAGTCAGCTTTTCGCAGCTAGCAGTTAGAATATTAATATTAATATAGAATATTTTTTCTAGCAGTTAGAATATTTTTCCTAGCAGTTGGAATGTTCCCACCGTAGGTTTTGTATTTGATTTGGCTTGAGACTTCACGTGACACCGTCACACCGCTCGCAGTGGTTTCTTTTTTGTTCTAACTGCTAGGTATGAAAATTGAATATTCTAAGTGCTAGTCCGTTACTCTATTTATATATATATATATATATTTCATGGATCTCCGCCTCCGCCATTACATTCTGACAAAATCACCAAACCAAGGATGGTACAAGGTGGGCCACTGCTAGTTATAAGCGGGGTTATGGGGCCCCTAAAACGGTAAATGGGATTATAACCCCTATAAGTGGAGTTATAATCCTTTTTTGTAGCAAGCATGTTGTGTTGTTGTTCCCCTAGGGATCTGATCACCTTGTCAGAGGATAGGGTGTACAATCACCCCCTAAACGCATAGTAGTTAGGTTCCATGAAGCATTGTCAGAAGGTGAGCCAGGATCCCTAGGGTTCAATGTACGGTACTTTTTTTTTTCCTGATCATTTCTCCCCTGCGACATATTACTTTGGCAGTTGACGTTTTGGAAAGTTCATGAAAATCAGGTTGCTGAGGGAGCATTTGATGAAGGAGCCCGATGCGGAAGAACAGGAGGTTTGGCTTTCTGGGGAACTTTTGGATGAATCAATGAATGAAGCAGGTTTGTGTCTTTGCATTCAGATACACGCTCTGCATTTTGGTTGAAGAAGACATCTCTTTTTCGGAGGATTGAGCTATGATTGTGAATGACGACTTGTCACATTGGGTTGTGTGTGTCGCTGCATCTCTTTCTTTTTTGAGGTCATTGGATTCATTGGTTTTTTGTTTGTTTCGTTTTTTTTTCTGGTGCATAAGGCCTCCAGATCCTGCTATCTAGTTTCCCCATAGAATTTCAATCCAACAGCCCAAACCAACAGACATGGTGATTGTTACTTCATTGGTTCACAAAACAAACCAATTTTATCAGCAAAATACCCAGTACCAAGTAGTGCCTAGATTAGATGGATTGAAGTCCACTACTGTTTCCACATACTTTCCATTTAATAGATGCATAATGCATAGATATTTTTTGTTTTTGGCAAATATCCCCCGCAAACCAAACAAAACAATTAATGATGTATTAAACATTAAACGTTGGGCTGTCCCCCCTCCCAGTAATAGTCACCGCTAGGATTATTCCATTTTTAGTAGGGAATTTCTATAAACCTTCATTTGCCACTATTACTGGGAGGGTGGACAACCCAAATTAAACAAATCTCATTTCTTCAAATCCGCCAAACACCTTTTTATTTCCAGCTGATACACCCCGAAAACTAAGATGGAAACTGAAAATGATGGCTCCTTTTCCAGGAATCTCCTCTTCCAGGGCTTCATTTTCAAGTTCCACGTTACCCTCTTGGTAAACTAACATAGCTGGCTGGAAAATGGACCCATTGACTTGAAGATGTATTTCCTATTAAAAATGGGGATACTCCAGCCAGCTATGTTAGGAAATGCCAGAGGGTAATTTTTTGGGGGGTAACCCAACTGGGTTTGGGGATCTTTTTTGTTTCACCAGGTGGCCCAACTCTTCCATGAACATTCTGCAGCACGGCGGATGCTGTCCGTCCTTTGTGATGCACAGGCCACGGCCTTTGGACGAACAGGATGCAACAGGGATCGGATCAGGAAAGCACAGATGTAACGGGGATCATTACCCTCCCTAAAGCTAACAGTTCGCCCCTGAAAATGGGCCATCCAAAGAGGAAAGTAGTTTTTGTTAATCTATTTTCGGGTGCTATGTTAGTTTCAGGGAGGCTTTAAAAGGAACCACCAACTAGTAATTATTGGTTGCTTGTTTGCTTGTGATTTTCTTCACTTGTGTTATATTTATATATACAGCTCTTGTATTCATATTCTTTTATGTTGCTATACAAGGACTTTGGATTCATCTGCAATATGGAAAGTATGGAATCACCATTGTCGATTTCATAGGTTTGCTGATACCAAGGCTTCCCCCAGCCAGGATGCAATCGTCACCACCAGGATTATTCCATTTTTAGGTGTAGGGAATCCCAACCTAGACCTTTAGAAATGTGACGATTGCATCCTGGGTGGGGGGGGGGTAGATGTAAATTGTACTGCTTCACCTAATGAAACTGATCAAACAGCCTTGTCGATGCTTCTAATGCTTACCATGTTTTCAGGGGTTTCGACTTTACACATTCCCCATGGGCCAATCCGTAGTTGGATCATAGCCAGGGGTGTCTCCAAAGGTGGGGACCCCTCAAATCTCCAATAGAAATTCTTCATTTTAGGTATTCCAGATGGATGGAGAAGTGGGGACCAAAAAGTTTTAAGGCCCCAGATATTGAGAGACAACAGATCTGGTACCATGGAGATCTGAACTAAATTCGTTGTCGATGGGCCCAGAAAATGACAAGATGTCCACCGCCACCACCACCGCTACCAGCAGCACCACCAACAACAACAACACCAACAGCAACAAGAACTGAAAGGAATCCCTGAAAAACAAACACCGCATAAACCAAAACCTTCCGGTGCCCAAAAAGTGTTCGTCTTTCTGTGTTCTGACACTTTGGCAGATGCGCTGCATTGACAGGTCTACCTGAACCAAGACTTGAACATCATTTCCCACTGCAGAGGTGAGTGATTTTTTGTTGAGGTTGATAGATATCTATTCGGAGTTTGGATATGAGGATGCAGGTAGTCAGCATTTGTGAAAGGTAGTCAGGTAGTATTTTTCTACAGAGTTATGTTTTATTAGATTTTGTTAGATACGATCATATCTTAGATCTGGGGTGCGTACGGGATCAACTTTACATTGACTCATCGAGATGTATTCAGGGACTTTGCAATTGAATCATGTTCTACTGTTACCATTGTAATTGCAGCTTCATATTTGGGATGATTAGAACTTCAACAAATCTAAACCATACTGTGAATGAACACTTCATTTTAGCCAGTCAAGGTTGTTGAAAATTCCTCAAACAATTCAAGATCTTGAAGGACTCACAAATGCATGTGTGATTGTTAGAAGGCGGAAACAAAAAACAACACCTGAAAAATGCTGAATCTGACACGCTGCGATCCATTGACTGACATCTTTTGTTCGGGTCTTTAACAAAAAAACAGTGGAAAATTAGGTGAGAGCAGATGAGTGACATGGATTTTTCCATGATTTTTTCATGATTTTACGATACCCCCCCAAGGTTATGCCAGGGGACGGAGACATGAATTTAACCCCCCCAAAGACTTGACAAAATGGGCAAATGATGAAGTTGCCTTTGCAACGCCCTGCTGTATTCACTGAATGCAATTGTTTCAACAATTTGGGGCACCCTGAATTAGGAAAACATTGACTAGGTGGTGGTTTCAAATATTTTTTGTTCACCCCGGATCCCTGGGGAAATGATCCAAGTTAACTAATATTTTTCAAATGGATTGAAACCACATGGGTATACATTGATTTATCCTTTGTAAGTGGATTTTAACGGAAACAGCTTGTCACAGTGTCGGAACCCCAATGAGTAGAAGACATAGGAGACTTCCCAAAAAACAACACGGTACGTGTGTCAAAAAAACGTCCATATTGTTTGTCCACAGCGCACCTTAAAAACAAGGCAATTTAGCATGACTTTTGCAAGTCGAAGTGAAGTTACATTGAACATTTGGCAACTTTGAAACATTTGCTTTGCTGTGGATTTTTTGGTTGAAGATGTTTGGGAAGTTCTCGAAAGTTAACTATGATATATCTATACCTGGAAGCAACATTTAAATCATAGGGTTCATGTGTTTCGCCCTTGGAAAAAAGACTTCGTTTGATCTTTGTTCTTGCGCTTTAAATCAATTTCAGTTGGTTTGCCATTCACCAATGGGGGTAACGAGGTGAAGACCTACTGCTGGAGCTGGCTATGGAATATTTGAATATATTTGTCAGATTGGGGAAAGAAGGTGGCTACAGAGCCAATTGAGGATCCGTTCCTATAGGTGTTCCACAGTCACAGATATCGCAAGATTGTTTGTTGGGATTGGGATAGCGTTTTGTTTTTTTCATTGTTTGAGTATTTGAGAGAACGAGATGATTTGTGTGTCTGCTGCGTGAATGTACCAGCTTTTTCGTTTTGGTGTTTGCTTTTGCTAGCTGTTCCCAACCTTTGGATGGCTGATGTCATGCAGTAGTCAAATGAGAGTCAAATATCAATTGCTGCCCGTTCCAGTTTCATTCAAAATCCCCGACTTATGAATACCACAACATCCCAACTGGGAAGGGAATCAGATAGACTTATATAGATACACTCTGGTAAGCCACCACCATGCAACGTCAACCACTTGAAGATTCATTACCATGATTAGCTTAAAACTAAAGAATCATGCATGGTCATCTTTATGAATCAGCTAGTAAATCTAGTAAACTAAGCTTTGAGGGTTGCTAAAACCCTGGTTCACTACGTGGGTAAATCACCTATTCATCATCTTTTTCAAGGGAACCGGGTGTTTAACCTTCATGGAATCCACTATACGATTGATGCTTCAGAAAATGCGGAAAAACTCACCACTTGAGGGAAAGGTAGTAGTTATATTAGTTTATCCCCATGATTTACATGTTTTTTTTTTATCTACATCCCAGGTTTTTTTTTTCGCCGGTTCACCGTAGTAGGCTTGGCACAACTCCTGATGAGTACGACTTCTTTGCAAGCTTTGGAAGGTGCTATTTGCCGTTACCGGGCTGGTTGTGAAAAAACGTAAGGATCCTAGGAGCCTTCCCAAACCGAACTGGGGCCCCAGGATGATGCCATCATGGCAAATAAAGGTGTAGTTTTGAGATTGTTGATTGGGATTCCAGAACCTAAACCTGTCATAATCATGGTGGTGGCTGCTATTGGGTGGCAGTTTGATCGAAGTTGTATATTTTTGTGGCGTTTTGTTCATCTTTAGATGTGAAGCATGCCAAAGAGAGATCCAAAGACCTGAGGCATTTTTGTAACCCCCCCAAGTGATACCATACAAAGATTACTTAATACATGTGTAGTAATTACAGTATAGAAATTAATTTGCCCAGATACCTAAAGATTGGTGCTCATTTTCGATGTGATCGGTATATTTACCATCATTTGCCTATAAAAAATCAACCATTCATGTAGGTCAAGTCATACCAGTCCCATGGATCTCAAACAACACACAAAACGTCACGTCACCCGACGAAGACCGGCCCGATTCGATTCCGGATTTCGATCGCACAGGTCGAATGTTCGCGGAATTCTTGGCGGTGCGAGACCAAAAACGTTTCCAATCCTTCGTGGAAAACGCTGTCAAGGTCCGGGGCTCCAAAAGTTCACGGCATTCCCATGGGTCCCATGGTGCCTATAGTGTGTATTTACTTCGATACATTAATGGTGGATTTCTTTTATGGTAAAATGTATAGGTAAAAAAATAAGTACCACTCCCATGGATGCTATATATATATATATATGGATATGGTATGTTTTTTAACATGTCGGGAGAAACGATAGCATCTATTTGTACCTATACCCTAGACATCCAAGCACCTGCTGAGAAGGTATTTGGACCACCAATAGATACCTGATCTATACCTGAAACACCTTCTGAGGAGGTATTTGGATGTCCAGGGATAGTCTTCCAAATTCCTTCTGAGTAGGGCTTTGGACCCCAAAACAAGACCCTTTAGGCTCGACTTTTAGGGGTTCAAAAAAAAAACACCTCCTCAAAAGGTATGACTGGAGGATGTTGGGAAGACTGATATAGCGTTTTGGAAGATTTTGGATAGGGCCTTAACTTTCTATAGGTTATAAGTTGTAAGTATATGTATAGATGGTAATTACTATATGTAACTTGCTGAGAAAAAATACTTCCTTTTGCATGGTTTATATAAATTGATGTCTTTCCTGTCAAAAATTGTGAACCCTTCATAAATGTGTTGAACGTGTTTTTTATTCGCGAAATTGTGGAGAAATATGGGTGAAACCACCGGTTGGACTGCATATCCTACGGAGAATCATCGGTTGGAATTTCTTGTTGGTCAGGTCTTTCTGGCCGAAGAGGAGACCGGCTTGGCAGCCTTAGGGATTGGTTAAAAGGCGTCAAGCCTCGGTGGTTTTTATGGAGTGACATGGGTTTTCTCATGGGGGTTATAGTTATAAATGTTATAACCCTGATCATAAGTGGAGTTGTTGTTGGGGCCCAACTATTTACTAGTGGTGGTTTCAAAGATTTTTTATTTTCATCCCTACCTGGGGAAATGATCCAATTTGACTAATATTTTTGAAATGGGTTGAAACCACCAACTATAGTTTATATATAAGTGTTTCTGTTCGGGGCGCCCACCTGGTGGATGTCTTTGTGTGTTGGGAGAAATCCAAGGCATTCACATAACAAGTGGATTGGAAAAAGTTCATGTCATTGCTTTCGTTGCCCATTGATTTCAAGCCTACAAAGTCCCCAGTGATTCAATACCTACATCATGCATTTTGAAGTGTACATTCACACGTCCATGATACACTTGATTGGCAAAAGACATTAATTAACTGATCATCATCTGAAAATATGACGATTGATTCCTATAGGGCATCCAAAAGTACCATCCACTCGTTTCTCTCGTTTTTATCGGTTGTTTTTTGCGCTTGTCGTGGGATGAGGTGGTCCAGTGGATGGTCATTTCTCACCATCTCTACTCAGCTCCGGATGGAGACGGAGGTGGTTTGGAGCGAGAAAAATGCTGGTCAATGCAAAGCAACCACTACTCGGGGGGCTGATCAGGTGCTCTTAGAACCCCATATTCATGGGATCTTTGGGGTTACCCTCCCTGAAATTCACAACGATTTTCAAGATGTTTATGTATAAGGGATTTATGACCCACCACTACTTACCACTCATCTTCTGATCACCTCAGCACAGCTTTTGTTCAAAAGTCTTCTGGAAGAGAGTAGAGATTGATGTCAGATGTAACCCCCCTGAAAATTTCAATGTGGTGAAAGTAGATGGCGGTTTCCACTCCCAAAAGGTGGCGATTTGTAAGGCACCATGATAAACCAATACATGGGAGTTGCGCCAAAGGTTGCCAAATATACCATACATTGAGTATTTGGGATTTTATGTGTGTGTGTGTTCACCACGGTATATGTGTTTGTGTATATATATATATATTTACATATTTATGAAATGAGGTATATTTTTGTTGTTTGGGATGTTTCTTAGGTGGAGGATTCTTGTCTTTCCATGCCCATCTCTCGACAAAGAAAGGAATTGAATCTCACAACCACAAAAGCTGTCGTCAATGAATCATGGCCAATGAAGTTGCTTTTTCACCAGCATGCTCGTTTCAAAGATCTCCTTGCTTTGCATTGAAAATTATCATTGCCTTAATTTTGTCCTCCAAACAAAATTGACACATGGAACGGGTTTAACAGGTTTAAAAAACTCAACACCCACCGTACCTTGCCAAGTGGGTGATGTAGCTGAAGAGTGTCAGGGCGTCAACGCCCACCTCACTTCAAGTTCATGTAGTGGATAGCATGGGAGCACAGCGCGGAAAGATGCGGACCAAATTTTGTTGACTCGTCATTTTTTTCTGAAACAAATTGAGGATGTTAATGATTTTTTTTTTTTTGGAGGGGGTGGAGGGAGGGAAAATGAACAATATATACAGTAATTAGTTGATATCTAGATATCATTGTTTTTTAATCACATGTACTGTTTATATAATTTGTGTTGCTTAAAGAATGCTGGAAATGGGTTTCATAACATGCTAAATGATCAGCAGAAGTAGTCCTATTTGTGACTTTGTTTGGGTTGGTTCTCACAGATTCTCACAGCTGAAGGAAGGAGGCTACTTGGTAGCTCAGACTGATGGTACCCTCCTTGAAACTAACAGTTTGCTTTGAAGATAGGCCTTTCCAAAAGTGCAAGTTGTCTTCCAAACATCAGTTTTTAGTTGCTACTGTTGATGGAAGAAGTCCTACACCCGTTGATAGGTAGTTTACAAGGCTTTGATACATCCCAAGTGGTGCAGGATTTTTTCCATCAACAGTGCGGTAGTTTCATGAAGGGCAGTTTGTGCCGAGTGATTAGCAGAATTGTGTGCGTTTTTTTTCTCACCCAACTTGCTAAGTACTTAAGGAATTAGTAAAGGAGCTAGTTCAAGAAATAGTCAAGTGACTAGGTACTATATTTTTTATATATATGTGCAGATACATATACTTATTTGTTTATATGCATATACCTGGAACCCAAATGACCTTTGTTTGATTGGAAAAGACCTTGTTTTTGGAGGGGTCAAGGATAAAAATCGAGCACAAACAGGTTCCGGGTATAAACTATAAACTATATAACTTGATATGACCACCAATTTTTGCCACCCGGAGTGGTCTCCTTTTTGGAATGGTGAATTCCGTACCGTTCTTCACGTTTGTTCCCAAGGTCATGGTTTGCTGGTTGCCGTGGAACTGTTTCACATTTGCGTTCCAGGCCGGTGGTGATTTAGCGAAAAACAAAAGACAACGAGGACCACCAAAAAAAACGACAGCAGCAGCAACGACAGCAACAACGACAGTCAATTCCAACAACTTCAACAACATGTTCCGTTCTTTCTGGTGGACGCAGGCATTGAAAAACGGTGCCATTGATTAAATCCCAAGATGGGTTCAGACACTCCACCGTGAAGGGTGCTAGTATGTGGCTTTGGGCATGTTTTTGAGGAGGTGACGAGCCTCTACCCAAAAACACTAACCACCTTGTGATGTCATGAACTTGTTTCTTTATTTACACATGAAAGGCATGCAGTGTTCGCAAACCATATCTTTCATCACTCAATTCTACTGAGCTTGCGAAAGCCTCGGGTGAAGCGATATCTGACATGTTGATGTGTTCTGTTTGATGGTTCAGGTTGGTTATGTCCCACATGTCCTGGAATTCTACCAGATCTACCACGGTTTTCGAAAAAACTTTCCTGACTCCTGCGGCTGGACATCACCACCAATCAAGGAAGTATTATCTCCAGGCTTTCTGGGTGCTGAGACACTGTGCCACACTTGCATGATGCCAGCATGGTTTCTCTGTGGCGTCTTTACCTATGATATACATAACATATGATATTTCCATACAACCTAGTCACTCGAGTCTATAATCTTAATTCCATTTCATTTGTTCAAATACTGGAGAATCCCCAGTTCTTAGAGCAACCACGACCACTCCAAGTATCGTTCCGAATCATATTTGCGGTTTGCAAGTGAACAGTATGTTTACCCAGATCCCAAAGGATGATGATGATGATGATGATGATGATGATGATGATGATGATGATCCACTGCGATAAACAGTCATTGTTTGTTGTGTGTCAACCATATCAACCATCCGACCACTTTGCCCCCCAGGTCCCAAGGGTCAGCGTGGACACTTCATTGGAATCTCCGAGGTGATCGCTATAAATGGCCGAAAAATAAATGGCTTTCTGAGGGGTTATTTTCATGTAAAATATACCCCGAAAAACAGTGGATTTTTTAAACCCTACTTATATATAACTCCTTTTTGGACCCATTTTGTGAGGGTTTTGCCATGAATCCTACGGTTAGCTCAATCGTGAGACTATGGAAGGAAAACAGAATATCTATATGGATATATAATTGTCTCAAAGGCATGGCAGAGAGATTGTCATCATGGTGACTTCATGTTTGCTCAGTGGTGTTAAGCCTACCATGGGAACCCACAACCTTCATTTTAGGTGTTATACTGATACTTTATAAGCCATATTTTTTGGGCTTAAAATCCCCTCCAGTTTGCATGGTTTTGGGGTCCAAAGGTTTTTTTTTGGGGAAATGATTTAATTTGATGAGTTGGTGTTGTTCACTTGGGTGGTTGATTAAAAACAAACGGCCTTGAATCATTGCTATTCGAAGTCAGTTCCTTTTTTAGAAGACAGTTGGTATCTGGGTGGTGATTCCCAGTTGACTAATATTTTTCAAATGGGTTGGAACCACCAACTAGGTATGAATACTTCGCAACGCAATTTCTTTGCTTTTTTTTTGTTCCCTCCGATGCTGGTGATTTCAACAAAAACGTGGTACATCGAACATGTCATGAAAGAAACAAAAATCCTGCAACAACCACGAGAAGTCGTTCATTTGCTTCAAAGAGGGGGGTTAGATATATATATATATATATATATATACATATATATATATATACATAGCTTCAGGTGTAGATCCTTCATCCCCTATTACCATCCCTCAAACTAACATATCTAACTAACATATATAGCCCTTGGAAATTGATGTTCTTGCTTCAGATGAAAGTTTCTTTTGTGGCAATTAAACGGCCTATTTTCAGAGGCAAAGTGGCTGTTGGTTTCAGGGAGTGTATGTGTATTTGTGTTTGAGATATGTTTCAACAAATACTTAAAAGCAACACAGACATTCAATGAGCCATGACTCATGAGCCATCAGCCATATATGTTATGTATTCTATATATACACCTAGAGCCCAAATGACCTTTGTTTTGATTGGCAAAGACCTTGCTTTGGAGGGTTCAAACCGCAAAATAGAGGACATCTCCAGGTTCCAGGTATAAACTATAAGCCCCTAGGGATCCAATCGCCTTGTCAGATGATGTTTGGTGTGTATAACTCTAGAAATCACCTCCGAAACGCAAGGTATTTAGGTTCCATGACCATTCTGAGACAGTGATTGGATGCCTAGGGAACTATATAACTTGATATGATCACCGATTTTGCCACCTCGGAGGCAGAGAATACTATGTCTTCCCAAGCCTCGCAGTCGGATTCGGGTTCCGGGTCCGGGCACCAAAAACGTTTCACTCCGGAAAAGCCCTCGGTTGCGGGGGGGGAAGATGGTCATTTTTCAAATTCCCCCAAAAACCAGTTATAAGTAGGGTGAACTATGTAACTCCATTTATAGGGGTGAAAGAACCCCAGTTGCCCATGTATAAGGCCATTTATAAGGATTACAACTCCATCTATAACTAGCATGGACCCACCTTGTAGGCCCCCCCAAAAAAAAAGTTGGGAATGATGGACCGATATCCGGTCTTTGAATGTGGTGTTTTTTTGGGGGTGGGGTTTATTGTTGGTCAAAAGTCTGTGTTTTTATATGATGTATTTCTATTTTTATTTTTTAGATTATATATATATATGCTGATTTATATGGAAGGCTTCAACAAAAATGGCAGAGAGTTCAGTGCAGGATTTCTGCAGCATCAACTCCAGTTTTTGGAAGCCACAAAATCTGAGTCCTACTGAAATCAAGGAGGAGATTGGGATTTTTTTACGAATCTCTATGGGTAACTTGTTCCAATAGCCAACTGGTTCCGTTCGGGCAGATGTTTCTTGACCAAACCGGCTTGAAAATCGTCCCTGATCTTCCCTAATCAAGTGCCTGTTGAGTTGATCCTGAGACATGACGCAACCAGCTTAACGAGCTAAGCTTAGCAAATGGGACTGCTCGCAGTTGTTGCTGCCATGTTACCAACCCCCAAAAAAAACGCCATGTTTTTCGTACTTCCTGTTCCCTTTGAAAAAAAAAGTCATCCCTTTGAAAGGCATTCCAGAAGCACAGGCATCATTGCAACTTGGCTTCGAAACTTCAAAAATGATTCGAACCACAAAAAATGGTGCTGCACAGGCTGGGTGTTTCGAAGGAAAATCCTGCAAGATGTTATAGAGTAATATTTCTGGATCCTGGGAGCTACAATAGCTATATTTGGAGCCTAATCGAGAAGTCCTGAAAATGAGCGTTGCCAAAAATAGCAAGGTTTTTGACTGAGGGATGCTTTCCAAAGCACTGCTATAATGCATTGTTTGGATGGGAAGACATATGTGTATATATATATATATAGATTTATAGTAATTTGAGTTTTGGCATGTTTGACTTAGTTGTCATTGTTCCATGTGACGTCCGATGATTATACCCTGAAGTTTTTTACGGACACCCAAAAACTGGTAGTTTGGGTCGATGTTTTTCCTTTTCCTACCCTTGGACCCCAAAACCATGAACAATGAAGGTTTTACACCCCAAAATATGGGTTATAACCCCTAAAAATGAAGGTTGTGGGTTCCCATGGTAGGAGGTATTTTCAGGTTGCATGTTAAACTTTGGGAATGTATCTGGTGATTTAGTTGGGATGACCTATCTGCACCTGAAGGCTGGCAATCAGACTATGACGTCACAGAATGCCCTGCAGGCTGGTTCAAGAGAAATATATAGTTGGTATAAACATTTGAGAAATCTCTACTGGAAAAAACTGGATCTTTTCCTTGATAGAAGTAGAAACTGATTGAGTTTGGATGAATGATCCATTAATCCGCCGAGGCCTGGTATGATCAACCCTCAAAATTGGTAGTTTGGTAGGGCCCACCAAATATGAACCATTGGAGCTTGAAGGGGAATGTTGAATGACAATATAGCTACAGATCGTGGGGTTCCCCCCACGATTTTGTTATTAAATATAAATGGAGTTACTGATATGATCCCTACTAAAATGGCCTTTATAAATGGGAAATTTATGGTTACAACCCATATTAAGTGGAGTTATATGCCTACTTATAACTAGCAGGGGCTCACCTTGTAGGGTCAAAGCAAGTGAAATTTATTGGGATGTTGGAGGATACCGAGATTGCATTTGTTTAAGGTACACCTGATATGAAAGTTGAAACTTGGAGAACTTCCATCGACGCAATCGATTCAAATCCAAGTGGACCTGAATCACGAATGATTTTGTTGGTTATCTGTTTGACGTTTCTTTTAAGCTTAAGATGTTTTTGGTGAACTATAGAAACTATTTGTATACACGAGTACCGCAACTGGAATCAACTAGAGCATTCCCACAGTGATTATGTTGTATTCGTTATTGTTTGATGATTTTGGATGCAATTGGACTCTAAGGCATGCAGCGGAATTGTTGAGCCCGAGAGATGTGATTGAAAGATTTGATACGTTAAGAACAGAGATGATGGTTTCAACAATTTTGATGGTGAGCCGTATTCCAAAACCCTCAACCGAGAGCCTTCTTTTGAGAGCGCATTAATCTCCGGCGCAGGCATCTCGATCACAACGGGCCACAACGGTGCTACCCAGCCAACTCCAAGTACCCCCAAAACAAGAACCCTTGGAAAGGAAAAGTGAAATTTTGAGGGATTAAAAGTCCTCCCCGAACATCCAGTAAGGCTTCAATCTAGTGATTTTTTTTGGCGTGATTTGACATGATGCAAAAAAAAATCCCGATCCTCAAATAGAGGAAGTATGAGCCACTTCCCGAATCTTGAATTCACTACCGGTAGTTACCCTCCAGGAAAGTGAACAAATCCGAAATCCTACACCAAATAATTTGGAAGTTGGCAAAAAATCATCACCTAAAAAAATGGTGCCTTGGTCCTTGGTTTCCAAGGATATGAGTGACACTTAGTTCCTGCCAAACGGGTACCTGGTAGGTAGGGGAAGGATCTCTTCGCCGCTTCCCAGGAGATCTTCGCCTTCAAACCTCCAACGAATGCAGTTTGGGACGCCGAGCCAGCTGGGTGGTTTCTCAACATTGAAGCTTCAAGGATTTTCTCTTCAGGATATGGAACCCAACTTGTACAAGTAACTATAGTTAGAGTCAGTTAGCAACTTGAAAGGATTTTTCATGACAGATGGCAGATATAACCAACTACCAATCATACCAACTATACTGGACTATACCCTTTTTTTAACACCCAAGATTGGCCTTCCAATTTTGTTTGCTGGGGTGTTTTTTATTAACCAACCCCAACTGCTGTGCTAAGTCCAGTGAAGCTTCAAAAGGTTTGGAGCTGGATCCTGGAGGATACCAACCGGGGGGTGGAAGAAGAACTTGATGTGGCGGATGTTTTTTTCTAAGAATTTTCCATCATACCCCTGGAACATACCCCAGACCCCCAACCAACAGTTTATGAAGGAGTTCCTTTCATTTGGGGCTTTTGGGATGCCTGGGGTATGCTCCAGGGGTATGTTGGGGTTCTCTTAGATTTTTTGTTAATTTTTGGTTGGTGTCTTTTCGACTGATTCCCCAACAAAATCCTGCAAGGGTTGTTTCAAAATGATTCCCCCAAAAAAAATGATTCAAACATACTGTTGATTCCCCAAAACGGGTTGTTTCAAACATACTGTTGAAAGAAGGAATGCCAAACAACCACCTGACATGTATGAAACCCTGTAAATAATGGGATATTAATATTTACCATATCAACTGGTGCAGGTATTGTGAGGTGAAGGGAAGGAACATCGTTTCCAAGTGCGGGACCAGCGGATGGTGAGGTTTCACATTCTTCCCATAGCATCTATGGGACGAACCTTATCTTTACCTACGAATTTACCATAGAAATCAACCATTCATGTAGGTAAATATGTTTTTCGTCCCATGAACTTGTAGGGTATTGGTGCTTTAGAAATAATTCCACCCATCCCTGAAAAACCATCCAAGAAAAACTGGGGCCAAAACGGAAGCAACCACCTTGGAGATCGTCCCAAAGTTGACTCCGCAACATACAACGTTGATGGTTCAGAAATCCCGCTACACCCTGGAAAATTAACATGGAACCCTAAAATGGAGGTTAGGAAGATGATTTTTCTTTTCAATTGGGTGTTTTTTAGGTTCCATGTTAATTTTCAGAGGTGCAACCACCTAGGATGTATAAAACTCTTTATGTAATTGGGGTTAAACTATCAACCTCAACTGGGGTAGGATTCCTTCCATCAACTGTAGTTGTTGACCTTTCTTGGTTGCTAAGATTGAAGTTCCTATAGTACTTTTTTTTTTCGTAATGAAAAATCGCCACACTAGTGATGATACATTATACATCTCATCTAATAAGGCCAACTTAAACATTTGCAGCAATTCACCATCCCTAAGGATCATTGGACCCTCAAAACTGGCTATTTTGAGGACCTTACCCCTGTTATACAGGTTCAAACCCTTCCATTGGAGGGTCCAAGATCCTTAGGGATCCAAAATTATCTTTGCAATTTTGCCCCCCAAAAAAACAACAACCACGGTGTACACACACATACACTCCCTGAAACTAGCAGCTCCCCACTGATAATCAATGGCTTAAAAGATGACATGTCCCAAATTGGGATGGAACCTATTTTCTCAGGTTCCATGTTAGTTTTCGGGGGTCTAACTTACCAACAACCTCCACCTTTACCACCATCATCCCCCTTGGATGTCCCAGGAAGTTAGGATCAATGGTTAGGATCCATGCAGTTGTTATTTCACCATACTTATAAATTGGAATATATATATATATATATTGGAGGTATTTCACCCACCTGATCAACAAAAACCTTTAGGTCCAGCACTTCAGAAGTCCCAGGGACATCCACCTTCACCACCACCCATGGCCACCCATGGCCCGAAACGCAGGAAGCGATGCCATGTCTGTAGCCTCGGGGTCTTCGGAATCCTCCGTGACGTCGGCCTCGGGCTTGGTAGGAAAGCGTCTTGGAAGGAAATCCACCCCAACCTGAGGGGGGCCCTGGTTGTTGTTGGTTTGTTGGGGTATATAAATTTATCGAGGATTTTTTTTCAAGGGATTTTATATATATATATATATATAACTGGGTATTTTGGGGTATAATTATAGATATTATAGGGAATATAACTATATCATTTAGGGTATATAATTGGTTGTTGGGATGAAGTCGAAAAGCCAGTTATGTGGGGATCATGATAATTAAACCATCCTAAGAATCATGGGATCTCAAAAATGGTGGTTTGGAGATCCTAGAACCCTGCCATACACATCCAAACCCCTCTATAGGAGGGTCCAATGATTCTTAGGGCATGAAATAAGGATCCCGGAACCTTAGACAACCAGGATTCAGTGGAAAGTATCCGAGGGTTTTTGTCGTTGGGCCTCACCTGGCTCTGAGAGATGTTGGGGGCGAGATGGGTAGTTTCCATCCCCTATATACCCGAAACAACCCAGGGGCCCTTTTTCCATTTCCATGACACTTTTTTTTGGGGGGGTTACTGGATGGAAGCAATCGTATCTACTAAGTAAGTAAGTTGTGGTTTATCTCACCTATTTATGGGACTTAGAAGCCACTTATATTATAGATCTTATGTAGGGCGTATAATCCATTTACTAAGTACCATGGACATCCCAGTACACCCCAAAAAACTAACATGAATAGCTGGAAAATCACCATATTTTAAGTAGGAGATACATCTTCAAATGGGTTGTTAATTTTCCAGTGTTACGTTATTTTTGGGTGGAGATTTGTTTAGCAAAATAGGATTTTTTGGGGATTTAATTACCGATAATACCCAGATGGTTGTTTTAGGGAAATGAGATGTACACTCCAATAAAGTAAGATGGCTGGCTGGAAAATGGACTCTGAATGAAGATGTGCTTCCTGGTGAAAATGGTGATGTTGCATTGCTACGTTAGTTTTCCAGAGGGTACCCAAAACAATTCTTGGGGATCCCCCCTATATTTTTGCGAAAGCAAAATATGACTTTGTTTTATTTTGCAAAAAAAATGATACGTGTTGGGGAGATACATGTTTGGGGGCAGTTCAGATTTGTACAGGATATGGGAGGGACTGTTGGCAACTTTCGAGATTGTAAAGAATCAGTTCTTTCATTGGTTTTTCGGAGAGAGATGATAGATTCGGTATACAAATCACCAACTTATTGAATTTCTATAATCTATATAATCTATATAGGATATTCTTCTCAAATGACAAAGATCCTCCTTTTAGAGTCGTGATGTTTGTCAATGTTTCAGACATGCAGAGTTTATTGCAAAGATTGAAGCTCTCCAAATGCTTCGGGATTTCACATGGTAGATGGTGAGGATTTGAACCTGGGCCTTTTTGAAGTCATGTCCCATTGGGTGACCTGGCCAAGCACCCTCGACAGGAAGGCCTCCCCCCCCAAAAACATATGTAAGGAAGATATCACACCGGTATTTTCCACCTGAATTTAAACATAGATACCCAAAATGACGCCATATTTGAAGCTTTTGAGGGATTTTTTGTATTTTCCGACAAAATGAGGAGTTTTCCAGCAGCCCCAGAATCCTCAAAAGTCACAGGGTAGATTGATCTTTGGGCACCCTGTGCAAGAAAGGTTTCTTGCATTCATCATCCTGTGGATGCTCATTCACACCTGACCTTCAGCACACCGAGGATGCGAGCCTGTCCTGAGACTCTTGGCGAAATTGAACAAACCTTTGACCTTTGGTTCGATGCGACCAAGCAGTACTTGGTTGGTGGCAACTCAAACATTGTTTATGTTCATCCCGAACCTTGGGGAAGATGAACCCATTTTGACGAGCATATTTTCAAGATGGGTTGGTTCAACCACCAACCAGCAGTATACGTTGGCACTTTTATCATCCCCAAATTTTTCGCAACCCGACTTGTTTAAGGATCGAATCCGGTGAAATCGTGGTGGATGCCTTTGACGACCGCTTGGCCATTCGAGAGGCCTGGCCGGGGGGTCGCTCCAGGTAAGTAAGGGTCTTTTAAAGATGCCTATATATAGATATATCCCATAGGATCATTCTATGGTATATTCATTTTTCTATAGTTATAGTGTTTTTTTGTGGTAAATGTAGATAAACATATCATACATCGATCCAATGGGATGTATATAAATATCTAAAAACTGGGTTGTCCCGCTTCACACTAATAGTCTCCATCATGATTTTTTACATTTTTAGTAGAAGATCCCTATAAATCTTCCTTTACCGCTATTATTGGGAATGGGGACAACAGAATGTTTACCCTTAATATCCCTAAGTGAATTACCTGTTTCAAGTACTACAAGTCCTTTTGCCTGTTTACCCAGAATGTTCTTATTAAAAGTGGGTTAAACTCTGGTAAACCAACATAGCAATGGAACATGGACCCTTTGAATATGTATTTCCTATTTGCAATGGGGATATTCCATTGCTATGTTAGTTTACCAGAGGGTACATCACCACAAATTCCAATGACTAATATAGACCTCCAACTGAAACAAAGCTGGAAGTTTCCTTCGAGTTTGAGGCATGTCATCGATGAGGTGAGATTTCAAGCGGATAGGTGTTTTACAGATTTACAAATGATGGGAAATGCAGGGTGACACAAAAGAAAGTCAGGAATTAATAAAACTCTGCTTATGGATAGGTTCAACAGATCATTTTACTACTTGGTGATTTCAGATTTGGATATAGGACCCCTATGAACCGGATAAATAGTACAAACGGAATTTCATGAAGGGTTTTGTTGCGCTCAAGTTGTTCCCTAATTTTGTGAACAAAATGTCGATCGATATTTGTCGGGTTGTACCTTTCTGTGGCAAAAAAACAACGGCAAATCCCGCTGGTTCCGCTGGGTTGACGCCAATAATCATTGGGGCAAAACCAAGGTGCTTCAAGCCCGGTGACTTTTTTCAAAGGCACATTTTATCAAGACTTACCTGATAATGACTCATTGAATTGTGGATACTGTACATAGCTTGGCATGCATGACATTTAATATCATATATATATATATATGTTTTATCATTTATATCACCTACTTTAACATATTGTATACCAAGCATCACAAACATAATGTGTTCTTATACCATAAACATACTTCGCTTTTTATTTTCTATAATATACATTAATCCCAGTCAATGGTCAATAGGTGGTCAAGGATGGTGGTTTACTATAGACAGGTCCCCAAGTACTAACCCCTTTTTCACTCCTTTCACAGGGGATGACCACCAGCCCAAATCACAAATCAACAACCAGTGACTGACAAACCATTGCAAATGGTTAGCGTTACAATATCTTTACTGAGGTTAGCTCATGGCTAATTGGATCTAATTGGTCAGTAACAAGGTTCTAGGCTCAATATACCTGATTGATAATTGGAATTAGCCCACTTACAAACCACTTGATCCTAACTTCCAATCGACCACCGGTAGTACTTTTTGTCTAATTTTGTTACCTGGACATTTGGAGGCCTTCTTCCGCTTTAATAAGCCGACCAGCACCTGGCTCTGCAAAAGTCTTTCCGATGGCTGGTGGCTCCCGGAGTACCCTCCAATGGCTTACCCCTCTAACTAACAGGGTGTCTACTAAGGCTTTTAGGAACCATGGTGGTTTTGGGAGGAGCAGGTGGAGGCCTTGCCGCTGATCTAAACAAAAAACACATGTTTCAAGGTGTGTTCCCGAAAGTCTTTTGTTAGTTTCAAGAAATTAAGAAAATGAAACCATCCCATTTGATAGTATCCATGTATGGTATATTTACCTTCATTGGGCTTCAATTTATCGTACATGCAGGTAAATATATCAGATTTATTGAATCGATGGATATGTTTACAGTTGACTTGTCTGAATGTCAGCCTAAACTCGATATGTCCTTTTTCTGAAAGGTGCACCGCAATACCTGTTTTTCAACTGATCGCTCATCTTCCTGGTTGCAATCAAAAACTGCTACCCTGTGAAATTGGCGGAGCAAAGGAGCCAGGGATTATGTACTTTCCTCCTAAATGAGGAGCGTTTTAGAACCCGAGAATCTTCAAAATCACAGGGTAGACTGACATCAACATCAAAATAATTATGCGCTTACCCCCCAAAAAATTCCTTGGAACCAATCCGATGCCATAGTCGAACCTGTCCTTCAAAGCTTCATTTCCCGGCAACCAACCTCCCATGACTCTCTCTCCCAGGCGTCCTCCCACCCCCTACTACTTTGTTTTTTTTCTAAGGGGCAGATTTGATTCCGGAGTGAATCTTACACCCTCAAAGTTCCGCCCGTAAGAATTCCAAAACAAGATGGTATGAATTTTTTGTTGCCTGCCTAGAGCCTGGCTGACAGTGGGTAAATAGTTATGACTATTTAACTGCTTGGGACCTTGAGTAAAGCTTCATGGAATGCAACTGTGCATGGAGAAAAAAGCACAGTGAGCAAGTCGTGTGAAATTAGTCATAGTATAATTTACCGACACACCCCGAGAAAAGGAGATGGTGTTTGGATCCCATATAGTGTTTTTTTTTGATAGGAGACATGGATTCTAAGCACTGCTATCACGATCAGCATTTTCGTCTTCATGTTGTGGCCATCATTGGTCCTGTTGTTAGAAGCTTTGCCTCAAGAATCCACTTGGTGACGTTGGGGCAATGAAATGTGGACCTGGATACCCATACCCCATACTGCCTATACTACTGTTGATGCTTCAGAAATCTACCAAAAAATCCCGTTTGAGGTTATTTTGTCCCATGATTTGTAGGTTTTTGATATATGCCAGGTGGTTTTCTCGCTGGATGATTGGATTCCCAAGGGAAAAAATTAGGGAAAGCTCTAAGAGGTAGATTTGTATCGTTATAAATGGAGTGACATGGGGTCCTTTGAGTGGTCTGATACGTGGGGAAACTGGGGTTATTTGGGTGGTGGCAACTCACATTTTTGTTATTTTCACCCCGAGCTTTGGGGAAATAATCCAATTTGATTATTTTTTTCAGATGGGTTGAAACCAACACCTCGTTATTTTACCCCTATCAATGGAGTTATAACCCTACTTCTATCTACTTTTCGGGCCACTTTTTCAAAGAATCCAGAGGTTTCTTCTGCGAAACAATTAGGCTGTTCTCTTTCACCCTTCATCAGTTCATACTCCACTTGCGGATAAACGTGTTCACCTTTTCGCCCGCTGAACAACACCCAACTTCATGAGATCGACATGAGGTATGGATAATCCACCAGCCCCTTCATTATTGGAATGGGTATGGCCTTCAACTCGAGACAAGTTTCATGCTGACATCTCCCGTGGAGCATCTTGGATTCGGTCTTGGAGGTGATAATGTGAGTATCTTGTGAGATGAATAATGTTGTTGTCGTTTTCCGTTTGTTTCGTTTGTTTAGTATCTGTAACATGCTGTTTTGGAAGATTTGCGTTTAAGCAAAACGGATCAATGATTATAGTTGATTTAAAGATATTCGGAAGATGTGATGAGTTTATGTGGCTTTCTTTCCACCAAGCTTCTGAAAGGTTGACCCTCGCAAGAGCTGAACTCCCAACAGCCCAAGGTCAACTTGCTCTTTGCACCGCCTGCAGCCAGCGTTCACAAACTCGAGCGAAAGTCTCTTGACAAAAATCGAAAGATGCCGGGCCGGGGGTGTTTTTGAGGGAAGCAGGCGAGAGTATCTTGCGAATCTAAAGATGACCCGGCTTTGGAGTCATTTCAGCTTCACTATTATAATCACCTACCCATCTCAAACAAGCTTGGCCCCTACTACCAGTTATAAGTAGGGTCACATAACTCCACTTCTAGGAGTGAACTAATCCCAGTTACCCAATTATTTTCGGCCATTTGTAGGGGACCCCATGTCCCTCCATTTACAACGATCGGCTCGGGGCCCGCCCACCTTGATTAGCCGAGTCTTGTATCTGATTCCATGGCGCCGCCAAGGCGACATCAAGAGCTAAGGTGATGTTGTTGATGGTTCAGAAATCCTGCACGAGTTTAATCATATTCAATTCATATGATAGTTTATCCAATGGTTTACTTGAGGGATTTTATAGATGCTGTGTAGTGCAGGGTTTTTGAACCTTCAACCAGTAATAGCACTATTCTACTTAATGTGCACTCTTTCCAGTGTGTTGGTATATAGCAGCATACCTCATTCATTGTTGTGACAAACATGTCAGCTACTATGCATCACCGCAAAGGCTAGATTCAGATGTTGATTACAATTTCTATGGCTGGTCAACCTACCCCCTTCAAACGTACCTCCCTCAGAAATAAGGGTTTAATAAGGCCATCAAATTTTGCGTTGGGAAAACATCTATTGACTTCACCTGAAATGGAGGTTTTTTGGGTTCGCATAGCACTGACTGGGCAATTTTGTCACTTCCAAGAAGGTAGGTCAGTCCGTCAAAATAGGAACATAGTTTATGTTTATATATATATATATATATATTTATTTATTTATGTATATATATATGTTACATATATGTAGAGAGAGAGAGAGATTCAATAGATTCCAGGTCTTCAAGCTGACATTGAGATGTTCTAGGATTTGTCTGATTGTTTTTTTTAAATCAGCTTCTTGCATCTTATTGAGCGTTTCACCACCATTTCACGCTCCATATATCCGGATGTTAGGATCACTAGGTTACAATTCATAATAGCATACGTAATCACATGTCACATATACATATAATATGTGAATAGATAAAATATTTCCAAAGAATCTACAACTCCTTTCCTTCCATCTCCCCATATGTCTCTCCGTGTTTTTCCCTTGAAATTGGCACACACACAAACCGAACACGATTCGGAACCCGTTCATGGGCCATACGGCCATACCTGATGACAAACGCGCCGAGGTTTGAGCCTGTTATGCTTCAGCTACCTTTCCGAATGAAAAATTCCTGCGCATTGGTCGTCTCTTGGCGAGTCGCTGCTGGAAGAAACGAAACCCAACGGAGGGGAAGCACGCCTTTTTAGGGGTGAGGATAGACGTGATGTTTTTTCAGAAAAAGCCCATTTTCCAGCACATTCTATGTTTATATATGGTGTGATGGTGATCGGAGCAAGCTTTCTTTTGGAGGGTCAAAGGGTTCCGGGGGTTTGGTGCATGTCACCTACCCTCCCAGAAATCATCCACCCTCAAACTTTCTATCGCAAAGATGATACTTTTCAAGAGGCAGCAGCTTGAAGAAGCTGGGTTTTTCAGTGATATCAATTGTGTGGTTTTATATATACATAATATATATATATATATTTATATATCTATATATATATAGATATATATATATATGTTGTTTGGGGATATTTGGCGATCCTTGGATAGAAAACCAGGTCATCATCTGGCGGCGTAGTGTTTTTCAAAAGTTTTAAAACCACCACCTCTAAAGGTTTGTTGTTTTGGGACCAACGATTTGAGGGACTGAAACTGAACTGATTTTGGAGCACCAAGAAGTTCAGTTCAACTCATGTTGCGCACCTTTGAAATACAACTTATAGTAACTACCCTCCAGGGAACTTAGACTAACATATCCCCCAAAAATGGCATTTTGAAGATGATTTTCCTTTTCCCAAGGTGGGAAAAGTTAATTCCCTGGAGGGTATACCTGGAACCTAAATGGGGTGGTTTTGATTGGAAGTTTGACCCTTGTTTTGGAGGGGTCAAGGCTAAAGATAGAGGACAAACAGGTTTCTGGTAGGTGATAATTTCAAATATGTGTGTATTTCTCCTTTGGGGACATGATCCAATTTAACGAATGCTTTTCAAATGTCTTGGAATCAGATAGTTAAAGGAGCAGTAAGCACGAACCTCCTGAGTGAAATAAGATTCGGTAATCTCTTTCGGACCCAAGTTGGAAGAAACCAGGAACTTCCTACCAGCTTGGATCCTTTGTCTAAATTGCTACGGTGAGATTAACCAGAGGGGTGAAGGCACGACATCATCTGGACCAGTTTCTATAGCCACCTTAAGCATCCCCTCCATTTTGGAGCTGTTTATGAGGGGAATCCACTCACATAAATTGACAGGACCAACAATTAAGGTGATGGAACTACCTCACCGGAAAACTGACATGTCAATGTTAAAATCACCATTTTTCAATAGGAGATACATCGACTCAAAATGGTTGGGTTCTCCAGTGTCATGTTAGTTTTCCTGGGGTGGAATCGTCCAGGGATACACCCAAGGTATAGTATAGAAGCGAAAATTCCAGTTTTTCAATGGAGTGAAACCTGGTTCCCTTAATAGGTGGGAGGTAGGTAGCATACAATCACCCAATTGGCAATATATACCATTTCTGTACCACTTATAGTCCTTGCCTTCTGGGGGGGTTATATGTACCTACCACCTATTAAGGGAACCAGAAACAACCATTGAGTGTTTGTTTGAATTGTTTTCTATTTGGGATACCTATTTTGATCTATGTTGGGATAATCTCTTTTGCATTTAACCATATACCTGAAATGGTTTCAAACGTTTTTTTATACCCTGAAAATTGTGGAAACGCATTCAATTTTAGGAGCATCATATGTTTTTCAACTGGGTGCTTACCGATTTTGTTTCCGGAAGTGTAGGCAACCAATGAATTTTGCACGACAACATGAAGAGGGGGCCAAACACCAGTTTTAAGTAGGGTGAATTAACTCCATTTTTTAAGGTTATAGCCCCTAGTTACCCATTTGGTTTCGGCCATTTATGGGGTTACAATCCCATTTATAACTTGGTTGGGGCCCATCTTTCAGGTTATATATTCGGCTTCTGGTCCTGTTTTTGGCTTTTCAATACTGACATGAACTGATACGTGTTTACACTCTGACGAATTGACGAACGGATAGTGAAAATGCATGAAAATGCTGGTTGAGAAAAAGTACATGCTTTCAAATATCTTTTTGAATGCCTTTGTATAATAGATTATAATACAGTAAATCTTCAGGGGTGTACAAGAATTATTGTTCAATTCAAGGTCCTTTTTTGTTGACTTGTCTTTACTTCATGATTTTCCCATGGGTTTTTATATATTCAAAGGATTCATATCTGCATTCGGTCCAGTTCCCCAAGTTGTCCTACGCACACACTTTCTGCTGGATGGATTGGACGACAGGGATGATGTGGCAAGAAAGAGAGGTATTTGTCACCCCCAACTTTCGCAATGTATGTATATATATATAATATATATATATATGTATACCATTCATATACCACTTGTACACTTATATACCAGGTATACACTTTATATTTACCTGACATATACATGGCACCATCATGGCACCTACCACAAAAAGGCCCATACAGTGGAGCTGGTCTTTGCCAACGAAAATGAAGGCGAAGGCAGGAGTTGCAACCAATACATGCGAGTCGTGTTTCAAGGATCTTTCGCCGCCGCCACGGTGTTTCATTGATTCATGCATCTTTTACGTGATAGGCTAGGCGGATTTTAATCCGCAGATGTTTGGATGTTCTCATTGTGCCACATCATGAGTCAACCGTGCCACCTATGAAAAATTCCATTCTGGGCTGACAGTTTCCTTTGGAAAATGGTAAATCTACGATATCCAGCAGAATCTTTTGGGTATACGCTTCACGAAAGGAAACTATCCCACCTGTTGTAAAGCTAGGTGGTGGTTGAAATCATGTTTGTTTTGTGTTAACCTTGAAAATTGTGCAACATTCAATGTCAATTCAACTCATTTGAAGAGTTTGTGAAACGAGCAGTTCAACCTGCACTTGCACGACGAAAACGTATCGTCTTCCAAAACTTATCTTTTTTGGAAAGGCTGTAGTAGTTCTTAGGAGGGTACTGCTATACCATCATGGACATTTTAAGTGTATATGTATATATGTGAAAGTATATGGATAGTTTGTATCATGCATATCATTGCTGATGGCCTTTGATCTAACCGTACAATTCAAACAAGTCGAGTCAAGGTTCTCCCATGAAGAACAGAGAACTAAACAAAGCAAATAGAACAATGTGTACATTATCTACTTTAACCCGTTTCTAACTACTTATAATCTATAATGGATTTTTGATAAGTAAAACAAAAGACGTACATGAAACCTGAAACAAACAGTAACCTTTTTATACTACAGGAACTCCATTTACTTCTGAAACCATCAATCCAGCTTCAGGGGATGTCACGGTGGGTGAGGTGCGATTCGGGGGTTCCCGGACTTTGACAAACTAAGAAGTGAAAAATCATGAAAAATCTCAACCTTATCCCTCTCCCTGGGAATCTCGTCATATTTTCATATATTTTCATGATTAGGGTTTTTCCATTACATCTCAAACGCATAGTGTTTGGGTTCCATTACCAGGGCCTGGATTGCTAGGGCCTGGAAGTCAAATTCGACCATCCAAGCCGAATAGTCCCGGAAGTGTTGTTGCTTGTCAAAAAAGTATTAATATAAAATATATTTATATATTTATGTATACACAGAGTAAATCATCGTCACACTAAAATCTTACATGTCGTTGTTTTTTGAGTTTTTAGACCATTTGAATGAACACGGACGACTTGACTGACTTGACTCCCAAGCTTAGTGTTATCTTGGTGGTTCCAGACTTAGCAAGGATGGCTCTTCCTTGGAGTCCGAATGGGAAATACTGGGGAAATACATGAACGTTGGCAAAGGTAGAATCCCATGATTGTTAGTAGGAAAGCCATCTTGACTTTTTTGTTTGAAAATCACTTGAAATCATGTTAAATGTGTGTGTTTTTTTTTTTCGGGTTAAACTCGTTTCTTTGTTTTGTTTAAACCCTCAGGTGGAGGATCAAGTCATACCGTGTGACTTGGGTGTATGAGTCATGATGCCAATGAAAACTCAGTTGTTCAACATTAAAACTGGGGCACTGGGGTCCCATTTTTTTCCCCCGATTCAATTTGGACTAGGTCTGGGTCTCATGCCGCAAGTATGATCATTAGCATTAGCACGTGAACTGTGTTCCAATCCCATTACTTCGTTTATACAGCCAGCTATACTACCAGACTATGACTCAAGTCATTGTAGGGATTAAAATAAGTCATTACATCAGGATCATTCAGGATCGTTTTCACCCAACTAAATTTCGTGGTATACGTCAGGTTTTCGTGGGTTTTGCTGCATTAATGATTGTTGCAACCGTTTCCTTGAGGATCAGTGATGAATTTGACCGGAGTGTAGGTGGGTCTGACTGTAACACATCATTAGTAGTACAGAAAAAAAAAAGCTGAGGAACAAAAAAAACACTCAACATGGAATTTTGTACCGTAAAATTCTTACCAATTTGAGATTTGTTCTTGTTTTTTGGGAGGGGATTTTTCTACTTTTCCTTCAAGATGTGTTCCCCCAAAATGCCAAAGCTTTCGCCAGGATGATGTCTTGGTGAAGTTGAAGTTGTCTGGCTTCATGGTCACCAAGCTGAGTTGTTTTTTTGGAAAGGGAAAGGAATCGCCGCTATTTAGTGTTTGTATCCCATGCCCCAATCGCCAATCATCGCCAATCGCTCATGAATGCAGATTATATGATATGTATGGATTGTTCATGTATATATATATACTACATGATTGTAGATGTTACAGCAAGAATGTTTGCAATATGTAGTTAACCCTACTAATTTGCAATGTTGAGATCATTTTCCTGGTCTGGAGTATGGATGGTCCAATTCAGCAAGTGAAGTTTGGTCTTATGGTTAACGTATAGGTGATATTAGGGGAGCCATGATTTCCTCATCCTAAATTTTGAGAGTTAATATGGAGCCTATTGGAAACCTCAACATCAGTAGGTGGTTTGCTAGGATGACACCCAAGATCATGACCAACATCTGGAAGCAACGAACGAAGGGAAGGATTTAATTGCTTGGTTTCCCAAGATTAACGAATGTGCAATTGATGAGGCCAATTTTAAGCGAAAAAAAGTGATTGACATGAATTTTACTGGAAAAAAACATCTCGCTCTCATGCTGTTTCCTTGACATGGCGCCCCATTCCTCATTTGAGTCCAAACCCTGGTTCTTCAGTTTATAGGCGTGCTTGCACTAGATATACTACTGTACCCATCTGAAACACGTTCATTTTCTTGAAAGAAAAGGCTTCACATATGTGAATGATATATAATGATATGATGATATGTGTTATGTTTTTAGTTCAATGTTTTTGAAACGATATCCTTCTGGATCCCTATCATCGTCATGCTTTTGCTGTTATTTTTCCGACACTTCCGAGACAAGAAAACAAGATTTTTCAAGCTACTGACAGAAGACCTTCTCACAGGTCGACATTGCCCATCTCAATACTACCCATTTCGATAAGGTTAAGATGAGTTAAGGGTCCCTAGAAAGTGGGCCGCTAAGAGTTCTGAGGGATTATAACTCCACTTATAGGTGTTATAATTCCAGTTACCCTGTATAACACGGCAAAAAAAAGGGGTCATAAGCTCAGTTACCCATGTATAAGACCATTTATATATAGGAGTTATAACTCCATTTATAACTGCTAGGTGCCCTGTATGAACCACCAACCTGGCTTTTTTTCAGGTGAAGAAGATGACACCTTCGAAGCCACAAATGATCAAGGACCTGGAAGCCAGAAACAAGGCGCTTTTTTTATGAAAGCATGGAGCTACCTACATGACTAGGTGGTGGTTATTTTTTTTCTATTTTCACCCCGAAAATTGGGGAAGATGAACCCATTTTGACTAATATTTTTCGGATGGGTTAAAACCACCAACTAGATGAGATGGTTGATTGAATTGAATATACGTACAACTATTTAAAGTTGCGATCTTGTGGTGAATATGGCGGTAGTTCATATGATTTGGGTATCAAGAAAGACCTTCTCTTCATAAAGTCTAGATAGAATGATCATGATTATTGCTTTGGTCATATCCTCGCATTGACAACAAAAAACATGTGGTTTATTCGGTTGGATGGATCAATCCCTAAGAATCCAGACCACTCCGGATCAAGTAGGATTGAAAATTGATGGTCTAAAAATCCCATCCCCGCAATAGTAACAGGTTATAAATCCCTTTCTTAAAGGACACACCCATCAGATCCTTAGGGATGATTTATATAAGTTACCCACTGTGATTGTATTATTTGATCATTTGTCAGTAGCCCCTCAAATAGGATTTGTAAGTTTCATCCCTTTCTTAAAGGACACACCGATCAGATCCTTAGGGGTTTTTCGGTGAGTTTTCCTCCCACCCTTCCGATACTTCCGGAGGCGCGGGCCGAGATCGTGAAAAGTAACAGTTTTGTCCGAAAACCCAGCTCCGCGTGACTCAGTGGCTGATGTTTTCTCCGAGGAAGTTGGCGGGTGTTCGGTGTTGGTTGGTACATCATTTTCGAGGAAATTATTGTTACAGTACTTTTCACCCTTTATTTAAAGAAGGGCATGGATAAAGTCTTGAAAACTGACACATTTTAACTGACCCTATAAGGATCGAATCACCTCCTGAGAATGGTTTCATGGAACCCAAAGACTACCCTCCAGGGAACTAACATATCCCACCTTGGGAAAAGGAAAATCATCTTCAAATATGTGACTTTTGATAGGATATGTTAGTTCCCAGTAAGGGTATGCGTTTCGGAGGTGATTGAACATCCCAATCATTATCTGAGAAGTCGGAGAATATGAGTGGATGCCTAGGGTGAGATGATGTGAAGATTTCAGGATTTGGAGGTCTTTTTTCTGGCACGGTGCCGTTGCCATACTTGGGGGAGGCTCCACCAAAGGCCAGTGAAGTTTTTTTTTTGCATCCCACACAATACTTTTGGGGCACCGCCTGTCTTCAGGGGCTGTGTCAGTTTTAGGGAGGTTGTTGTTTGTCATCAACTGTTGATCAACTCTCATCAGGAGTCATTGTCTATTGTTTGTATATCATTGATTTGCTCTAGGAATTCATGATTTCACGACCTCAATAGCGTTCTGGCTAAAAAGGTAGTTTACTTTCTTGAGACTCATCCCACAAAAGATGACCAAACACTTCAGATTTGTGAATGTCATGTACCAAATCAAACATAAATAGCTTGGATTTGTATTAAGGCATTTTTTTACTTTCTACCATGGTGAATCACCATTATATAATCACCATGAAACCACAATTTGGGAAAATATGTGTGTTTTTTCCCAGCATATTAAGCAAATCCAATGTAGTTGTGTTTTGTTTCTTCATCCGCGGACTCTCCAAAGCATGATTATGCTTCAAATTGAAGACATTGCCCGCAAAAAAACCCTGCCTTGTTTTCTTCAAGGATGAGCTGACGCGTTTTTTTTTTCGCAATATTGAAAAGACTGTTTTCATCGAATTGAATGGTTGGTATATTTGCATGTACATTTATATTTGGTAAGATGATACAAGTATGTAGGTATATTATGATGTATTGAGTTGATGGTTGATTGTTATTAAGTTTTCAATGGTAAACATCGGTAACTTGTAACCATATATATATATATATACATGAGCAGTGATCATCATTATGGTGGGTTGGGGTCATGTAGGGGATTTTTTACTACCTATACGGGACCAGGTTCCGACAAGCGATACCCCAGGGCGACGCTCTCAGGCGAGGTCCAAGGGGGTTGGCGTTCAAGATCAAGAGCGATTTAAAACTTGAAAGACGTTGGTAAAAAGTGCCTGAAAACATGGAAGCTAAAGAAATCACTCCGGATTGAAAAAAGAATGTATCATCTTCCATGAAAACCTCTATTTTGGAGTTCCATGTAGTTTGTTGATAGTTCACCAACCTTCCGAATTGACTTCCAAGTGGAAGGCTAAGGGGCATTCTATCTTTTAAACCAACAGTTACCCTCCCTGAAACTAACAGCTCGCCCATGAAAAAATCCCATCTTTCCTGGTAAATTCCATCAAAATGGTGGATTTCCCATGGCTATGTTAGTTTACAGGAGTGTAGCCCCTGCAAATAGGCCTTTTGCCCCAAAAGGAAATGGAAAGTACGTCTCCCATCAAGCACCAGAAACTCAGGGGCTTTGCTGTTAATTTTAGGGAATGTATGTGTATCCATTAAATCCTTTCAATTCTGTTGGAAATTGTATATCTGTTGAGAAGGAAAAAATACTTTGATCAGATTCCAATGAGAAGTAATCTTTGTCAAACATGGGTCAAATTGAGGGGTTGGTACCTAAACAAGTTGGTTACCGCTCCAAAACCACTTGGGGGATATGGCTCAATTCAAATAGATGGAATGAACTTTTGGAAACGGATGGGTAGTTACACCATTATACCCCCTCAATTTCAATGGCCAGCAAATTGTCGGGTGAAATGATTTATCGATATTTATCGGTTCAATAATGAATCTGCCACTTAGATATGTGTATGTAACTGATTGATGTTATGTTCCGCGTTCATAGAACATATCTTGCAAGATTTCTTGAATTTACTATACAAGGTCCCAAACATCTCCAACATATGTTCATCCATTAAAGATGTTCTTCAATTTCAGTTAAACATATGAAATTCATTCCAGCTCAAGGGTGATTGTCTTTGATCCTTCGAGTAGAGGAAAAAACCTCAAGCTTAATCTATTCCCGAACCGTGGGACAGGTAGATTCACCTTCAGCATAGAAAAAGACACGCATAATGTATCACAATGTAAGTAAATACCTTCCGAAAAAAATCTAACAGTTCGCCCCTGAACATAGGCAATTCCAAAAAGGAAAAAAATCATCTTCCAAACCAACCATTTTTTCATGGTGGGAGCTGTTAGTTTCATGGAGGGTCGGTATATCATACATTAGTCCACCTCAGCTTGTTTCAACATCACGAGCCCCACAGGGAGACAACGAGATGTATCCTAGACATCGGCCAACGTCCCTCTCCATGAAGGTGGACGGACCAGCGGTGGATTTTAGCCGAATGTGTTGAGATCATTTTTGAGCAGTAGTTAACATCCACCAGTGACATTCCATTTTATGGGCTGGTTAATAGGAATCCTGGAATCCTTATAATGGCTTTTTATAATCCATATATAAATGGTAGTATAATTACCTGTATAACTCAACCAACCGGGGTTTTGATCA
>DF239309.1:165561-298078 GCA_000507305.1 Breviolum minutum Mf 1.05b.01 | reverse complement strand
CATCGTCATCGTCATCATCATCATCATCATCATCATCATCATCATCATCATCATCATCATCATCATCAGCAGCAGCAGCAGCAGCAGCATCATCAACATCAGCATCATCAACAACAACATCAGCATCATCAACAACAACAACAACAACAACAACAACAACAACAACAACAACAACAACAGTGAATGTTTGTGCTTTTTCGGCCCAACTGCAGCTCAAAATCATCTCAGTTTCCCCAAAAAGAAAACAATTCTCTGGCTGGCGGTTGACTCCCGTCCCCGGACGAATTTCATAAGGGTCCAAACTTTTTGGGTGATTTCTGAGGATGTTTTCCCATTTTTTGGGTGGAATTTGTTTCCATTTTCTAGTTAAAGTTCATCAACCCCTTTTCAAAACATGAGAAAACCCCTTAACACTCTGCAGTTCTTTGTCGGAAAACATCCAAGATGTTCATTTCAACAAAAACACCAAACACCCGTGGGTTGGGCAGCCACTTCTGCCCAATGATACCAAGGAACTTTACGCACCAAGGATCTGAACAGAAGTCGCCTATTTCAGCCGAGATGGGGCGAGTCGTCCTTTCGTTGGTGGTATATATTTTTCCTCCCCAAAAAAAATAACATGTTCCCCCTGAAAAGGGGATCATGTTCAAAAGGAAATGTCATCTTTAAAGCATCAATTTTCAGGGGATATGTTAGTTTTTCAGGGGGTATGTATACATAAAACATAATATCATATTACCCAATTGGCAGTATAGACCATATGAATGCACCACCTTTAATCAGAACCAGAATCCTTCCTGGTACAACAGTTGGTGGGAATTGGCCCAGATTAGACACAAGAAAAATGATGACATATGCTGGAAAATTACAGCTTCCAAACGTGTTGGAAAAAAAAGTGACAACTTTCCAACTTGTGTTGTGTTTTGGGTCTTCAATCAACTCAGAATGTTCTTCCATCATGTTGTATCTCAAGTTCAGCACCAAAGAGACAACTCTGATTCCTAATTCATGTCTTTGTAGCTGCAACTTTCATCGCATGTATCGTCAAACTTCAATAGAAATGTAGCAAATTTGAAATCTTGAACATGGATCATTCATAAATCTTTGGTTCATAACTCATTTTCCATCATATTCCAAGTGTTTCAAAAGTTCCCTTCTCTTTCGCCACAAGGGCCGTTTCGGGCCTCGCCTCGCCGGCGATGCAAAAGAATCTCAAAATCCATACATTGCAGCTTGAGCCAAACATCCACCAGTCGACAAAAATGTTGATGAAAAGTTGTTGATGTGTCCTTTTACTCTTTTGTCATCATGCCATCCATTTCATGATACAATTAGATTTGCCTTGTTTTTTTTCATGTTGATTACTGTAATAGTCATCACGCCATCTATGATACACTGATACATCTTCACTTCGTTTCTTAAAGGGTGCATGTATAAGAACATACGCATCTTTTTCCACCTATCAATTATCAAGCACAGCATATATTTACTTCTTCATATCCCTATACAGCTCTTCCTGTCTTCCAGCAAGCTGGCAAATGTCCCAAGTTGCACCTCAGGTGTTGCCTTTGCATCACTTTCTTCCATCCTGGCTTGAAAAAAATCGACACCAGCTGTTGCATGCTTCAAACCCCGTATCCACTAGTTTTTTTCTCATGCTAGCACAACATCCTACGAAGTAACGTAGGCTAGCATAGCTAGAGCTAGCCGAATCTTTTTTAGTAAAAAAAAAAACGTGGATGTTTTTCTTCCAATTTTTCTGATGCACTAAGCCCCATCCGACCCGGCCTGGCCCGTAACCTTCCTACAGCAATTTCACGCTTGTGCGCTGGAAGGTGTGTCAGCTGCGCCTGGGAAGAATTTTCCCAGTTTTGCAAAGGACAGAAATATACGAGATATCTAGTGAAACCTGTTTAACATGTATGTCAAATGCCGTAAAATTTGAGATTTCTATAGGTACTGTAGCTATAAGATTATGAGATGTGGTTCCTTCTTAATCACATTTGCCATTGTCCTAATTCCTATCCGGTGTTGAAACTGCAACAACCAGCCTTGTGAAGGTGACTGTTGTCAGTTGTGGCTCAAGAATATTCAAAGAGTAACGATTGTTATCCCAACAAATTGTGGTATCCAGGCAAACTGACATCCTTACAACGACTCCGACGACACTGTGCCACCTCGAAATCAGCAAGAATCCTTAGGCGGGTGCATCGTCAAGATTCATCCTATTGCAATAAGATTCTTCATCATCATCATCACCATCATCATCATCATCATCATCATCATCCAGAAAACTCTTCATGTCCAAGTCCAAATCTTTCTGTCCTTTTTAAACTTCTGGGCAAAACTTACCTACCCCTAATGATCACCGAGGCACTCCTCATGGCGGCTGCGTTTTTCCGGAGCACCCGAAGATCCCTCGGAGAGGTCGTTGGTTTTGGGAGGTACTACATTCTTCACGACTTCATTGGGCAATGCAAGTTGAAACTGTTAAGGGCTGATTTTCACGAACCTGGAAGTATGTGCTGATAATGCTGGAGTAATTTTCATCAGAGTCATCAGTGGAGCTGAAGCAGTGACTGGATGCAATACAGCAGGAAAACTAGACACCAAAAACAGCATAGACAAAAATAAATAATCATGGAAGTCACATTTGAGCAGCTCCAATCTCTTCTCAGATCATGACAAGTCCAACTCATATCCCCAAAACCAGTCTCACACTGCCACCCCTACTGCCTGAAAGATTACCTCATCATCGCTGTCACTGATCTCAGCTAGACCTCGTGGGTGCTCTCTTCATTCTCAAAGATAGGATGTCAAGCTCAGCTATGCCCGTTTCGGATAGAAATTTAGATAGATCTCACCTGCGCAAGTGTTCAAATTAACTAGATATCATATCACATGTCTGCATGATATCAGAATATATCGAAATTGATATTACATTATGTAATATTTACAGTATCTGTTTGCTTCCGCACATCAGCTCCAATTTATTCAAATTGCCACCTTTTTGAGCCAACCAGTTAGAAAGTCTCACCCATGCAGTTGTCATTATGCATACACTATATTGAATATTGATAATATACCTTACACTGTACACCAAACAAAAATCAGGGAGTAAACATTGATTTCCATCACAACATCATTGGTTTTGGGGCTTAACCTACACAAAATCCACGTGTTCAAAGGCTTTCAGAAGCGAAGTTCACCAAGCATCCCCGACTCTCCGCAGGCCATGTACTCCCAGGTGTGGGTGGTACTGCTGTGTCCGGCGTCATGGGCGAATCCCCACCATCTTTAATGCCATAGTCCTGTGAAGCTGTGAACAGTTACCCTCCCTAAAATGAACCGTTCGCACCTGAAAATGGGATGGTTGGAATATGTACTCGTTTCCTTTTGGGATTGATGGCCCATGTTCAGGGAGGAACTGTTAGTTTCAGGGAAAACAGTTCGTGAACAAAATCTGCCCTGCACCTGCCAAATTTGACAAAGCTAATCAGCTAATTGTGCTTGCTTGGTCCAGAGGGATGGAAATTGAGGGATGTTCTCTATCAGTACTGCACGAATTTACGGAAAACGCGTGGCCCAACTTTGTTGTAGAAAGGTCCTCGCCTCCGTTGTAGCGGCAGAGCACAGTGCTTCAGTCTGCGCCATGACGCTGACCTCAGTGGATACTGAAACTCCCGGAAAATCCTATGAGAATCTGAAGGCATCTTTCAGAAGCACCGGGGTGGTTGATGTCGTTCAGCCCCAGTTGGGCCTTTCAACAAGAAGGATATTTACAAAAAAGAAAGAAATGATGGCATATGGTAAGCATGTTAAACTTCAAGGCGAGCTGCAGGCGCCACTGAGATTCAAGTGGCTAACCCTATTTTGAGCCCAAGAATTGCCAAAATTTCACGCACCTTGAAGATGTGGAGCTCTAAAAAAAGGAGATGACACCTATCTTGTGACATAGCAACCACACGAATTTCGAGGTAATCATGGTAGAGATGTGTGTTTTCCATTTTTGAGTTTGGAATCAGAAATCACTTTGAACTACATCGAAACTTCTACCTCCAAAATGTCTACAGACTCTGAAAGAACGTGGTGGACCACATCTATCCTTGTCAGCTATGTCAAGGCTGCATTTTTTGTTTTCAGCGCTTTGCCAAAACACTGTCGACCCTGTCCTTGGCCGGCAGGGCTCATGCCAGGTTGTCATGTGCGTTCATGAGTGGAAAATGATACATGCAACACATTGTAACTGGTGTAAAGAAAACACTGGTCTTGTGTTGGGGAGCCAGTTGGTCCATGAAACCATCATGATTGAAAGGAAGCATACTTGAAAGTCCAACCCATCTTCCCATCAAAGGTTTTGTCAAACCCAGACTTCCCAATCCTTGGCAATGGCGATGTATGTGTAGAGTTCTTTGCCCCCGTCGCCAGCCTACATCAAGAATCACTGCTGTGAAAATTCAGCACAGCTCTGTCGAAGATGCAGGAGCTTCTATTCTTCCAATATTGACATCTTAATGATGACCTGTTCAGCTCAAGATCATTTCGCATATCTTCAGAGTTCATACTCTTTCATAGAAGTCTCCATGCTTTTTTTGCTTGGCTCACACAATTCTTCATAAAAATATGTAGAAATTCCCTTCTCAACCAGTACTAACATCCAATTCCGCCATCCAGACCCCAAGCCCCCTGAAAAAAAGAAAAACCAACAGTGACAGGTATGTTACTCTTGACATCAGCCAGCCTGAGATAAGGTTTGGGAGATCTGCAACATATTCTCTGGAGATAGTGCATTGAGTCCTGCGCACCTGAATTTGTTCAACCCCCAAACCATGGGAATCTACAGGGTAAAAAACCCACCAAGTGTCCCTTCATAAATCCCCAAATTAGAGGCCTTAGGGTAACGGGGGGGGTGGCATTGGGGGATTACCGACTACCCTCGGATTCCCATGACCTCAGTTTGAAGGTTCATTGACGGTGATGTGTCAAAGAAATGTCCCACTAGGGGCTGGACGCGACAAGTGTCAGCAACGCCACCACCTTGTGCTGTTGGAGATCATCAAGAAATGAGAGGAATATAAGCAGTCCAAATAAAAAGAACTGACACATATATCAGGTCTACCCCCCTCCCTGTTTGTGACCCAAAAATCAATGATTTTCTGGTGCTTTTTTTTGAAAAGACCCTGACGTGTAGGAATATATTTTTTCCACTCTAACGAGGGGGGGGGGGGGGTAGACCTGACACATATATAGGTTTAATGGATCACAGGAGTCATGATTGTTTTCTAAACAGTGCACCAGTCAAGAAAATACCGAGCCTTCCAATGCCAGGGCATTCCAATGAAATTCTACCAATCTTTGGCTATCAAAGGTAAGAACAGCTCTTCATGACTCTGAATGATGATGATGATGATGATGATGATGATGATGATGATGATGATGATGATGATGATGATGATGATGACGATGATGACGATGATGACGATGACGATGACGATGACGATGACGATGACGATGACGATGACGATGATGATGATGATGATGATGATGATGATGATGATGATGATGATGATGATGATGATGATGATGATGATGATGATGATGAGCACCACAACAAGAAGAAGAAGAAGAAGAAGAAAAAGGAATAACAAGAATTGTATTCAGCCAACCATCTGAAAATAATGATCTGCTCTTCAACTAGAACCCCTTGTTTTGTCATTGGAAACCACCATGGTTTGGATTTCCCTAGGTCATCGTAACTGCACCACCCAAATACTGGACTCGCAACACATGCCGCCATACCCCTATCATCTGTATATGGCTTTTTCCATATTTTCGGGATCATGATTTTCTTCTATCATCTCCGTCTCACACCTGCAAAGGATGGAAAGTCTTTTGCTTCTGGCCACCTCAGCGTCGAAGAAAACTAGTCCATGATGAGACGACAATGACGCTACTGTACTCAGGGACCCTGTGCAATGTAAAAACCAACTGACTTGCCCACACACAAACAGTTTTTTTGGTTGTTGCTTCCAATCTCAAGGTTCAAAATCATTAAAAATCATAGTAATTTGTGCTTTGAAATCATATCATAAATCATCAGAAACGCAACGAACTTGAAAACAACCCATTGACCTCTCCAACAGAAACCGGAAACTTTCCTCAAACCTTCCCCCCTCCATTTTTGGTGCTTCCCAGGTACGAAGAGTACACCAATGAGGTAGATGGCTCGCGGCTGTCAAGCGAAAGATGGAACCAAAGAAGAAGGTAGCAGCCTCAGTACTTGATGATTCTCTGTTAATGGTTCAGAAATCTGGTGTTCACCACTTGAGGTTGGTTAGTTTATTTCCCATTATTTACAGGGTTTCAAACATATCCAAACAGTGGTTGTGTTGGGATTTCTGAACCATCAACAGCTCCACTCATTGATTCCAACATTTAGGTGAAGTCTGGTAGGGTGGAGGGTATCAAGTGGATTGGTGAACCTATGGCTAGCTGGTATAGATTCAAATCATCTCAAATGAAGCCCTGGTTTTTGATGGGTGTGCGTGAACCATTTGTGTTCAAAAGACATATCGTGTCTTCTTGTGTGTTAAAATATATTAGCAAGGTCTATATACATCACCATGTTTAACTTTATCTGTTTTTTGGAGGAGATTGGACACTTGGAAAGGTTTTTGAACGCGGACTTTCCAAAAAAATCCATGTGCAAGATTGGGAAGCCGGGATCTGGTCATAGTCACTAAAAAAGACTTGGCCTTTTCGGGCAGGACACCAGTGTGGGCATGTCTTTTTGTGCAGCTGATGGGTAGATAAGTAGATATACCCCTAAATTAGTGGGTCTGAATGGGAGTTCGGTTAAGCGGAGCTAGAATCCAAAAGAACTGAGCTGTCTTTCACTGAAACGTTGGCCCTTCTGACAAGCTGTCTGCAATGACCAAAATCGCTTTCAAAGAGGCAATCTGCCAGACATTAAACGCATCGCCTTCTTTCAAAACTCACATCGCAAAATCGAAAGTTCATGGCAGGCACAATTTTTCCGAATGTTTTGAACAACCTCACTTCGGCCAAAAAGAAAGTTCCATGCTCAACAGCTCGAATTTTTCTTCATGTCCTTGTTTGGGGCCAACAAAAGAAAATCCACCGCTCCCCCAATCCTACCATTGTCCAAACTCAGCTTTGCACCGTTGACGATAAAGCTACAACCTTGGAAATTACACTTCATCCAAATAGAAAAATTGTGAACAATCATTTCATTTCGTTTCATTTCGTTTCATGTCGTTTTGTTTCGCAAAAATCATAAAGAACATCGAGCCCTGCGATGATTTTTAATCCTGTTTCAGGCTTCACAGGGTCCATGTCTTTGAAACCCAAATGGCCAAAACGGAAACCCACCAGATCACCGAGGACCCCAGACATTAAATGGCATGCTAAAGTCTGGCCTGGGAAAAGATGCAGGCAATTTGGCAAGGCGAGTCATGATAGAAAAACAGGGACCTGTAAGGACATAGTGTACAATATTCCCATGAGAGCAGCAACATCTTCAGAAATGAATCCAAATAGGATGTTCAAAATACACATATCTTCTATAGTACAATTATCTATAGAAATAATTCTTTATGCCTTATATATTTTCATCATATTGGTATATAGTCCGTTCTCACTCCCCTCTCTGTTTAAAACATCTGTGACCTCAGTGCAATCATCATGTCGAGATCAACATTGCGTCGTTTCCCAAGCATCCAGCATAGGAACCATAACAATCATCCCTTCGGTGAAGTGCAACCTGTCACCGTTTTCAATCAAAGTTGGTGATTGATGCCAGATTTGAGTTGTGATCTACTGTATGTTCCCTTTGTTTTTTGTGGGGTGGGAAGCTTAATTTTTGTGGGAGGTAGCTGAGATAAATATTTTGGGATGACTGACAGGCCGTGGTCCCTTCGCCTGTTGGATGCTCCAGTTTTGGAGCGCCAAGTCCTGATTTTGAAGAAAAGCATGCGACCAGTTTTTCCCATGATGTTTTTTTTTGAAACGGCAAAAAGAAGCGTTTTGTCAAGTCCATTTCGTTTGGAATTTCTGGAGAAATCTTTTTGTTGAGTGGTTTGAAAAAATATCTTTTGAAACAAATTACAAAGTTTCAACCTGCCAGGGAAAGAGGTCATTGTATTCATGTAGATGATGGGCCGATGGGAGGAATGGTAAGTCCGGAAATGTCTTGCGAAATTGCAAGAATGGTAGTCTCCAGCACTGTCTTCGGAAATTGCGAAAATCTTCATCACAGTCTTGGTGAAATACTGCTGATGGTTCAGAAATCCCATTCCCAACCACCGTTTGGATGTGTTTGAAACCCTGTAAATAATGTGAGAATATCAACTGGTTAGATGGATTTTTTCCATCAACAGTAGTTCATTGCTGAGCCCCCTGCGGACCAAGGGAAGCCGCAAAGCCAGTGGTGTCAATGGTTCCTTCCGCTAACAACCCAAACGGATGGATGCTCAAAAAAAAAACAAGGGAAACCAACAGGGGATCATGGAAACCAACCAACCCAAGCCATTTTATTTTGAAGGGCAACTTTTTTTTCTGAAAATGACCAACCATACAAAATTGCATTGTTTGATCCCTCCTATGTGGATAACTGGATGATTTCTGCCCGATGAAACACACAAATGACCCAAATGATATACACCAAAACCCGCCAATTGGAAGTAATAACAATTGATACAAGTTTTCTTGATCCTTCAAAGGTTTTCTGTGAAGTCGAGATTCCCCAAAGCTCCCTGGCTGAGATCCCAACCATCACCAGCTTCATCATCTAGCCACACGGCACCGCCCACATCAAAGCCCTGCAACACTCCAAAATCTACGCTGAGGGGGTGAATACACCCTGGAAACTTAACATGGTTCACCTAAAAATCACCCAATCGAAAAGGAAAATCATCTTCCAAACCTCCATTTTTGGGTTCCATGTTAATTTTCATGCTCACTGGTGGATGACCAGTTTTAAATGGTTGAAAGTTCCTTTAAAAGATCCTTGCAAGCACCCCGTTTTTTCTTGGTCAACTTGCGACTCCGAAGAGGCTTGGGAGTGGTTTAAGTCATCTCTCTCTAATGAAAGCATTGAAGATCTCCATGTCAAATCCTGGTCGCATGAGAGCTGAAACCATTGAGGTGTAGAGTGTAGAAAACCAAAAAAAATAAAAACCTGTCCATCCCATCCCATCATTTATCATAGTGGATTATAATGGTTATCTCAATATGGATTCCTATAATCATGGATCATTTATAATGGTTCGTTTAATATGGATTCCTATAATCCACTCATAAGAAATTCCCCCACATTAAAACCCACACCTTCTCACAGGCATAGGAGAATTCCCGGAAGTTGATGAAATTCTTCCTTGGGAATCTCCGGTTGTGGGAAGTTTGTGTTGCAGCTCAACTTCCTGGAAGAGAATCCCCATCCAATTAGGTCTGAAAGGAGCTGCACTCTCAGACAATTCAAATTTCAGTCTCAGTCCGATGTTTGTCGCTTCGCGGGCAACATCGACTGCCAGACAAGGGGTAGCTTCCCTTTTTCGAAGCTTGAAAGATTACACTCCAAGGAAACTGGAGATAACATACGAAAATACTATTCAAAATCATTTCTTGAAAGATTCGGTTGCTATTAGTTCTCAAGCTTTTTTTAACAACATCCAAAGGCTGAGTCTTCCTGACAAAACATCCAGGAAAATGCTCACAGAACTGCCACTCTTCAGCTCCTTGCAGCTGATCCGTCAAAAAAACCAATAGCTCATGGGCTCATATGGGGGGTTCCAAAAATAATGGTACCCCCAAATCATCAATTCTAATAGGGTTTTCTCTTATAAACCATCCATTTTGGAGTACCCCTATTTTTGGAAACACCTATATAGTTTCCCAACATAACAGTTACATAAGAAGACACAAAAATCTCAGTCCATGGACGAAAATGATGCGCTTTTTTCGCTCCATGACTTTGGGCTTTCCCCTCCCCCCGAAGCCGGTCCAGCGACAGGGAGAAGTCCGTGGGCGCACGAAGGCCATCGGAGGAGGTGAATCTGTGCGGGTTTTTGGTATGGAAGGGAAGGGACCCCCAAGAGTGGGGTTCCCCCCAATAAAAATCATACGAAATAATGGAAAAAGATGGAAGTCAAAGAAAAAGATCCAATGATTTTTGAACATTGAGATATTTCATCAAGAAAGACTTCCAACTACTTTCAACTAGCATCATCGATTTTGTGATAACCTCTTGCTGGTCAAAACCATAAAACCATGCATCAATAACCTGTGTTTTATATTTGAAATTTGAAATCTTCATAGCTTTGGACTTTTGACCAAGGGTTCGGAAATTTGGTCTCTCATCTTCATCTTACCTTTCTTCCATAATCATGGTTCCGCGGAAAATGGGTCCCTCCAATATTTGTTTCCTTTCATTTAGGGTGATGTTCCACTGAACCATGATTACGGGACCAGGGTAACCCCCCAAGAAAAAACATCGAAACATCTGAGTACAGCACTGCAACTTCAAGCGTTTCATGGCATCAGCACCTAGCAACTCGACCTGGGTTTCATTAAAAAAAACTCGGTCGAGTCAAGGTGAGGGAAGGCTGGCACCCTGGGTAGCCATGGGTTTTTTTGGTGGACATGGAAAAAAAAACGGCAGTGATTTTGTCATGACAAAAACTATGATTCAAAAGGAGCTGTTCAAGGTCTCGGTTGAAAGTACTGTTAGATTGTGATCGTTTCAGGGTTCAATGGGACATGACCCTGGTGAATGGTGAAGAAAACAACCGTCTTTGGGGAGTAATCAGTTTCGAATAAACCATGATGGAGAGTAAATCTGACTTGGGCATCTGACATTTCCACCAGAATCATCCACCCAAACTGCACGAATGCTGTGCCATAGTGGCCTTGCATGGTGCTTTGACACTTCATAAGGAGAATTTTTAGATGCTGTGAATGGCCTGGTCAAAGTGCATCACTTAATTCAGCGCTACCAAAGCAAATCAGAAGTAAACACCTTGTTTTCGGCAGATGTTCCCTTCCAGCTAGACGCTTTGCATTGCAGTGTGCTGTGTGTGTCTTGCTGTCAGTTGAAATCTGATCTTTCCAATGAAGCTAAACATGCCAACCAAATACAGCAACAGAGATAAAGTATGACTCGGATTGAAAGTTGGAAGTGTTTCCACTGGGCTAGATACTATATAATATGTATATGATGAATATATTGTGAGTGTATATGTCCAGAAAGTAAGATATGAGCAGCTTTGACATCTTGCTACATTCCGTGTCTAGAACACAGCCTGGATCAGAAACACTCCAGACTTCAGACCAAAACCTTCCCCCGACGCACAAACAAAACCCATCTAATAAGGGCCTGATGAAGAACGGCAACTGGTCCTCGGATGCTGTGCCAATTTGTTGGGAGGAGAACAGCAGTTCAACAAGTTGATTTCACCACTCGAATTGCTGAGGCCAGCACCAGAAACCGCACGTATCTAGAACGACCTGGATTGCTGAGACCTCAGCAGATGCATGATGAGAATGTCAGCGATACCTGGAATCCTCCCAAAGGAAGTAACCAGAAAAGTTGAGTGTACCGCAGTAAACCCCACAGTGGCAACATGCCAAGACACGCAGCAAGTATCGCCCATGAGTGCGTTCGCTGCGGCCTTCCTGGTGCCCATCTGGTGATGGTGGTGGACTTGAATGTGGTAGAATCATAGGTGATCAACGAATACGTCCATCCATCCATCCATCCATCCGTCCGTCCGTCCGTCCGTCCGTCCGTCCGACCATTCATCCATCCATCCATCCATCCATCCATCCATCCCTCCCTCCCTCCCTCCGTCGGTCCGTCCGTCCGTCCGTCCGTCCGTCCGACCCTCCATCCATCCGTCCGACCCTCCGTCCCGATCCACACTGAATTTTCTGCTTCACCACAGGCCACTAGACTTCTCGCTGACAGCAAGCACTCAGGATTTCAGGTGCTGAAACCCAAAAGATGACGGTGTGTTTTTTTTGATATTTAAAGTCCAATATTGTCGGATGGTATCCATTTAACTTGAACGCCTAAGAACAGCTTTGGTCTGATAGCGGCGCATGTTGTCCAGCTTTGCTTCTTGAGTCTGCTGGATCTTTACGCCCATCTTGTCAAAACTCTTGCCACTGTGCCTGTCCAACCGGAACTTTCTATATAGTCGAGCATACTCCTCGGTCCCGAGGGCATCTTCCAAAACCTGGCGGCACTGCGCATCCGTGTCGACGCACTGAGTACACATGTCCTCCAAAACTGACTCGATCTCATGGACACGCTTCAACCTAGACAAGCTGATAAAAGCCTGGGTGTAGTCCAGCACATTGCCGCAGAAACCTGCATGTCGCATCTGCTTAAACACTCCCAAGGCCTCAGTGTACTTCTTCTCTTTGAACCACGCTCGAAATAATGTCCCGTAGGTGACGACGGTTGGTTGAAGATTCAGGGCCAACATCTCTTGCAAATAATAATCTGCATGTGTGGCGCCTTTCGCTCGGGCCGCTGCATTCATCATGGCAGTGTAGGCGATCGCATCTGGCATGATTTTGGCTCTTGCCATTTCCTGTAAAGCACGTTCCTTGAGTTTGGGGGGCTTGGCCAACAAACAGAAAAATAAAAGCTAGAACCATTGTCACTAGCCACAGGGTTCACAGCTGGTTGACTCTGTTGAAGCAAACATCCTGGAAATATGAAAAGCAGGTCCAAGTTTCTGCTGCTTCAAGATCACCAACCTTGCTGGCCTTGTTAATCAAGTCCGTGTACTGCCTCGCGCCGGGCTTCAAGTTTGCATCCTCCATGTTTTGAAGCCACTTCTCTGCAGAGTCTTGATTCCCATGCTTTGAGTTTGAGGCTGCTGTAATCATCTCAGTTGCCAAAACAAGTCATGGGTATATAGAATGGACCCTTGAACATGTCGTCTTCCAATGATCTAAGGACTTGACATGCAATCATTATTTGAGTTGTGTCCACCCCAAAATTATCTTGGTATTGTTATGTGGATTGCTTTAAGTTGCAAGTCAATTTGAATTTTGAATGTGTTTGAAGCTTGTAGCAAAAGAGTCCCAGAAGGCAAATCGAATCGCAACAAAATACTACACCAAAGTCATCAACATTCGATGTCCTTATCATAGCAAAGCAGCTGCTCCAAACACAATTTCATTGGGCTTCAAGCCAGCACTTTCCATCATTCCAAAGTATTTTTCTGCACTCTCTAAATCTCCCACGCGTGCAAAGGCTGACAGCAATGCCCCATAGGCAGGAACATCAGGCTCAAGTTGCGCCATCATTTCCAGAAAATAATCCTCAGCTTCACCCGCCATTCGTCTTTTTGCCGCAGCGGATATGAGGCCAGTGTAAGATTCTTGAGTAGCATTTAGGCCATATCCGGCGATCTCTTTGAACCAGGACTTTGCTTTCTCAAAATTGCCCTTGTTGGCAGCAGCCTGAATCAACGTGTTGATCGTATTCGACTCCACCACAAACTCGCTGTTGCTGCGAAGCTTTTCAAAAAACTTTTCTGTCTTTGCTAGGTCTCCTTTCAAGGAAGCTTGGTGCATCAAGTCCAAGTCGGTTCCAAAATTGGTGATAGGTTTCCTGCGGGAAACGGCCAACTAGTGGCCAGGTATTTTTAGGAAGATGCAAATACAATACACAAACCAGCTTGTTTATAATACTGTATATAATTATTGTATATTATTGTATCAGGATACATTGCCCATTCAAGATGTCTGCACCTGGGTTTTGACTGTCCACGGCGTCGTTTTCCAATATCCCTGCGCTTATGCTCTTCGCGCTGCTGCCGTGCCACTCGGCCGCCAAAACGTGAAGGGTGTCGCAGACCTCACGTTTGTTGCGTGCTTGTCTTTCAATCCGCATGAACTACCGCGCCGAAAATGTCCTTCCGTTGGCTGAATAAAACACATGTGATTTAGCCTTATTTGCGAAGACACTGGAACTCGACTCGATTCACGTGTCGACTTCCAACGTGACGTTATTCCCCAACATCCAGCCTTCCAAAAATAAGGGCGCCCTTGGAATCCAACAATAGAGGAGAAAGGAGCACCAACAAGCTGTCTTTACCATGGCCATAGACACTATCAGTAACGATCCGCAGCTAGGTGTTTCACTCCAATGTGTGTAACATCCTGGAAGATTACCAACTTGGGCCCAACTAGGCAGCAGATCAAACGTTAATGCTGGAGACTGAGAGGTTCCTTCAAGGCCAACCTGAAATAGGGTTCTCCTGAACCACCAATTTGGGGTGTTCAAAAACAGAGTCAGAAAAGCAAAATATTCTTTCAGCCAGCGTCCAATCCTTCCCAAAGAGTGAAACGGAGTCTCAACTATGGTTGTCTTCTGAATATACCCAACTGATTGGAGAGGTTGCAACCACACCAACCCTTCCAACCATAGAAATCGTCTCGTCGTCCTGTGAGAGAATATCTCTCATCACCCGAGGAAGTTGAGAAGTGCTATGGGAAGCCCATGGGCCACCTCATCAGTTCATACACCCCGAAAAAAACACTAGCATGACATTGGAAAAATCCCGTTCCATGGGAAATACATCTTCAAACGGAGGGTTTTCCCATTGTTATGTTAGTTTTTTGGGGGCGGGGTAGCACTTTTTGGGGGAAATTCGAACCAGCCATCTGATCCCCAGTACAACATCCGGAGATCAGATGTTTCATTTCGTTTTTGCCTCTGCTTTCAAAAAGACTGCCACAGATGCTGCCACAAAAAGATGATAATTTGTTGATGCTATTTTTTTAATCCCATGCCAAAAGCTCCGCTTTTTGACTGAGCTTGGGACTAAAAAACCTCGGTTTCAAAGGTGCTAAAGATGGAAAAAAAATCTGCGAGGAAAAAAATCAACGAACCGCTTTTAATTGGCGTGGTGTGCTGAGTCTGTTGCTGGGCAAACGAGTCCTGTTGGAGCAACCTGAAATTTCAACCGGGAGCAATGCTGCCAAAAGATCAGGAAAATCATCAGCTACAGTCTAAGGATGCTGGATAAGTTGAAGGAAAATCGCGTATGGACTATACTGTACTTTATATACATAATATATATATATATATTTCAAGATGATCTTCCTATCTGCAAGCTGTTAGTTTTCCATTGTCATGTCAATTACACCAGTACTGAAGCTTCTCCAAGGTATCCAAGACCTCTTCACACATCTGAGAAGCCCTGCGAAGCTGTAGGGACCAAGATTACCTTGGTCCAATGCAACTCGAAGTTCATGGGGAAGGGCGAGAAAAAACGTCCCGAAAGGTGTCAAAAAAAAAACGTCTGAAAATGAAACATTGAAAAACATATCAAAAAGTGAAAAATCAAGTGAACAAAAGAAAAACGTCTGGGTTTGATTCACAAACTTTCTCGTTAAACTTGTTTTTGGTACAACAAAAGGTAATATATATATATATATATATAGTAGTATTTGTTGAACCCCAATGATTGTGTTTTAAAGAAATTCTGCACCGTTCAAGATGGATCGGAAACTTTTCCGGGAAATGCTGAACCCCGCGCCTGACCCCCCTTCACGTCGTGGATCTCCTTCGCTTCTGGCCTCGACTTTGCAATGCTTGGTTGGAGGTCATGTTCTATAGATGCTCATCATTTAGATCCCACAAATCTAACATAGATACCAGAAATTGCCATTTTTTGAAAAGGAGTTACCTTTTCCAAGGCCCATCATTTTGGGTATGCAGCCGTTAGTTTTCAGGGGGTCTAGACTTCCAAATTTTCTAAATTTCACCTTATGCTCTTGGATTCCATATCCAACTGATATCCAATTAATATCGACATGACTGCCTTGCACAGTTTGTTTACAACTGAGGCTGCTGGACAGTTCTGGTGCAGTACCAGGCCACCATAAAGCCATCTGGGAGGAGGCCTTTGTGGAACTTAGCAAGCTGAAAAAATACTCAAAGTTTATCTCATTTTTTTTAGACATGAACTTTTTGCCCAACCAAAAAACAAATATGTATATATACGTATATATACATATACATATAACACAAGAGTTTCTGGAGTTTGGATATATACCCCCTCCAGTGAATTAAGATATCCCACCCAATGAGAAAGGAAACTCGTTTTCCCAACTACCTTTAGATGAGATATGTTAGTTCCAGTGAGGGTCATCACACCAAGTCCTAGGATCCTGGATCGACTGCAGGCATCCCAACTGCAGCCACACAGGTCTGCACCTTCCTTTCCTCAGTGCCATCAGGAACTCTGTTGGCACCAATCTCCTTCTCAAAAAAAAAAAACGCATGCAATGAAAGATTGTATATGAAGGAGGTAACCCAAAAACAAAAAAAAACGGTTGCTTCTTATCAAATTTCCTTCATCATCAACCTGTTGGAAGATGTTCAAATGTTCTTTTAACCAAACAAAAAATCAGCGCTACAAGTCGTATTTCATTGTATCTGGGCCAAGTCACAGCAAAGGTCTTCAACCATTCAGGCAATGAACTCGGATCACCTGGCAGTACCTCTTGGAGTTTCTTTTTTGGATCCTGAAACACCTGGAGGAAGGGAACAAAAAATCCAGTAGTAATCATGACGAATCATCAGTGCCATATCTGCACTTTGTAATTTGTAATCAATACCTTTCTAATTCACCAATCAATACCAGTCCTTTCAATTTCCACACCCCTGTGACTTCTTTGAAGCGGGGACTCTTTGATCAATCCTGAAAGGACTGCTGGCACACCACATCCAGTGATGCCCGCACTGTAGCTTCGCTTTCTGACCTGGCAATCTGGAACAAATGCATTTGATGGTTTGATGGTATCTACAAAGTTCCATACCCTTTTCAAACAACATTGAATCCCTTGAAGCTTTTGAAAAAAAATGCTTTTGTACAATTGCAAATTCACTTCACTCCCCCACAAAACATAGAAACGATGGTATCAAAAGAAGCTTCTCAAGCTTGCCTTCAAACGAGATACAGTACCTTCAACCTTCCAACCAACAAAAAAATCATCTCATCCATCCCATCCCATCTCATCCCAATCCCCCATCTCTTACATACATCCCTTTAGTTATTTCATGACTTTCCCCCCCAACCTCTGAGCCGCCAAGGTCAAAGATGTCAAAGGCGACTCCGCCACTTGCAACACCAAGGAGCTCAGCAAGGCGGCCAGGCCGCGGTGCCGACCTCGTTGGCAGTCCAACCATCCAACCATCCCATCCCATTCCCTGCTGCTTTTAGCGGGAGAAACATTGGGATTTTTGGGTTGGCTACAAAGAAAACATGGCATTTTTTTGATCACCTGGAATTTGAAGTATGATTTGATAATTCTACTCAGAATTTGAGTAAAATCTGTCGATCGAGTATCAATTGAAAGTCTTGCAAGGCATGCCGAAGAAACTATCTGTCAGAATCAATCCCTTCTCACCTTGACCCTGAGCTGCCATACCACATGGTAGTAGCTTCAACCAAGGGGTCAGGTTTTCAGTGCAAACTGGCTCATAAGGTAGGGTGGCCTCAGTCGAAGGTTGAAAAATGCACGCTTTTTGGGTCTGTTTTATCATGGCTGATCCCATGCATCCATTGAATTTGCCTCAAAATCAGAAGGCCCAATATCCCCCAATTTTCTGATAAGTAGTTGATTTTTGATAGGAGACTGCGAGTTGTTCGCGGTCCTTAATGATGAAAATGAAAACGCATATAGATCATAATTACTGCAATCTGTGAGGCTACACGATTCCAACAGCAACCAATTGACTTGTGAAGAAATAGTTCTTCTTGGTTGCTACAAATCAATAACTCTATGGGACAAAAAATCATCATCAATCTACCTAACATTCCCCCCATACAACTTCTACTAGTTGGTGGTTTCAACCCATTTGAAAAATATTAGTCAAATTGGACCATTTCCCCAGGTAAGGGTGAAAATGAAAAATCTTTGAAACCACCAACTCCCACCAAACCATTTCCCTTGGGCAGCCCGTGCCAAGCGAAAACTGGTGCCTTTGGCAGACCAGGCAGCTGGCAACTGCAAGGGCCGCGCGCCCGCCTTGTTGCTCAACCTTGGAGCTCCCAAGGTTAACGAGGGCCGAGCTGTTACAGGGTTGGATAGGAAAATTGGGAAATCCTAATAAAACCCCCAGCATTTTGTCAGGGGTTGTCCAATTTAAGCCAACATTTGTCAGGGGTTTTCCAAATTTAAATTGTTGCGATTGGTGTTTTGCTGGGTGTTTTTGTTAAACCAATGTTGTATGTCATACATGTACTTGTTTCTCTTGAAGGTGTTGGGAGTCCGAAACCCGGATGATTGGTGCCCACCGCCACAACCCATCCTCAAGACAAAAACTGTCTGGGGGCCCTGTGCTGCGTCTCATCTTCTCCAGAAGCTAAAGCTGGATTCATGCCTCTCTGGCAACATGTTTGTTTGTTGATTCTCCAAATCTAGTCCAACACCCTGAGCTTTTTGGACCAATTTATTTTTACTGTTCTTCCCATGTGCCAAGAAGTGTAATGACAATCTTTGAAGCTGCTTCTACATCCAATATTTAATTTCTAAGGACCTGTTTTTTTTCTGTAGGTATAAGCCAACCCGTTGTTGTCAATCAAGGCAACCTCAGCAACTCAACCAACGAAAAAATCTCCCCAGGATCCAAATCCTGACCTTCAAAGGATGCACATAGCGATCCAGCCAACATGGAGACCTGGGTCAAAGGTAGCAACTATACCAGGGGAACTCGGTGGATTCCAAGGGTGGAAGATCACCAGCTGTAGTAACTAGTTGTGAAGTACTCAAAATTGTTGTTAAGGTACATCAACCTATGTCTGGAAAGGCATGTATATCCGCAACATTTTAGGAGCTGCTGTAACTGTAGATCATTTCTTTCGTAAAATTCAAATTTGAACAGGTAGTTTTCCTGTTTTTTACAAAATCCCAAGTAGACGATTCAGACTTGTTGTGATTTTTAATACGCCTGTTGTGAGGGTACCAACTCTGGATGCCCACTGAGCTGAACCACAAGGAATCGATAGGCACTTGCAGCACTTGCTCCAGGATCTTCGGCCTATAGCATCGAACTTGGGAAAGTTACCGGGGAATGTGGAGAATCAAAGTGAACCAAACGATTTTGATGTACAGTAAACAAACCTTTTCCAACAGGAAACATTTACAACTGATGGAGAGGGTACCACATTGAGGATCTGCATACACCTAATTCCAATGAAAATTCGGCAATTCAAATTATTAATGGTTGGTCTTTCCAATCTCAAACATCTATATCTTCAGATTTCATCACACATTCCCATACAGGTCAGTCCCAGCCCAGCGCCACCTGCTCTGTCAGGGCCGTGGCCAAGATTGCCCCAGGGGGTCTGAACCTCGATCAAGATGGTCTCAACTCTCAATGCCTACATATGCAGAGTCCATTTTTTTGCTATACAATGAAATTGCAAAGTATATCATCCTGGAACGTCTATAATTCATAAACTCATATGTGTACATATATGTATATGTACATATACATATACATACTTTAAAAAAAAATGTATCGAAACTCCAAACTCAGCCAAGTGCAGGTTACCCCAGGGTACCCCTACTCCCATGGAGCTTCACCCCAAGTACTCTTCCAGCGACCACGTGTCAAGGTGGCTTCGAAGGAATGGATATCTAAATGCCTCAAGGTGGCGTCGAAGGAATGGATATGTATATATATATATATGTTTTGGGTTTAGGGTTTAGGGGTGTTGATAACCACCATCAGGGAATGTTCATCACAATCATGGCAGAAATATTTTTGGATAACCACCACTGATGTCGGATAACCAGCAGTGATACATTATATAACCAATAAAGCTCATCACAATGATTACATTTGTGCCATTTATTTGGGATATATAACCACCCAGTTGAGGATTGATAAACTGCTCCATTCATTTTGGGGTTACAAAAACAACCCTATTCATGTTGAGTGGAAAAAATGAAACGGTAGTTCCAGAAAGATGTCCAGTTTCCAGCCAATGGATTGATTACTGGTTAGTGACTAGTGGCGGATAGTAGTTGAGCCTGTCCTAGGACGATCCCTGGAAATGATGTGTCCTCTTCTGCTTGATTTTTTCCAGGATAGTAGACCGAAAAAGGAATGAGCAAGGGGCAGAGGATTGAAGACAAGACTATAGTTTAGAGTAAAGTATCAACTATACACTTTATCAGAAGATGCTGAGGGGCATGGGTCATGCGACCATGAACCTTAGTATATCTACTTACTTTCTCCACTCGAATCAAGACGAGGAGATGCAAGAAAAACAGGCGTTTCCCGCTTCCCTTTGTTTCCCCCTCTTTTTTTTTTGGACGTTTTGCGGGTCACCAATCAACAAATCACTAAAAAGACCAGCTGGCTTTGCAGTGGTTTTTCACACTTTTAGTTGCTGGGGTAGTCCAGGTGCATGCAAAACAATAACAGCTTCAGACGATGTTCTTCGCTCATCACTTTCGTACTTTGATCAACCATGGATGCATGGAGGTGTGTACCTGAGGCCAATCCGTTCAAAGCAGGATTTCCGAGTTCTTCATCTCAGATGTTTGGCTGGCTCAACCAACTTCGAAACCAACGGACCAAAAAACCTGTTAGATGGAAACTCATTTCAAAAACGAACCCTTTGGGAAAATTTCATCAACCTCCATCAACTGAAAAAAACTGTCGAACAATTTTGAACAAACAAGAAGAAACACTTCTATTAACATCCGAGTATTGCCAGGCTTGGCTGAAAATCATGATTGGAAACAACCAAATCACCAGATTTGTCCAGGACACTGAGCTGTCCTGACAAATAGAGTTCGCGATGCCTCAGGTCACAAACTTCAACGAGGTTTGGGCAAAAAAACATCAAAAGGGCCTTGGCTGGTTTGACCACTTGATACCTTTTGTTGATACCTTTTATTAAAAGTTGATACCTTTTGCCTTTTGTTGCTTTTAATTGGTTTCTGTCTGTTTTATCAACTTCCACTTCTGGCACGTGGGCAAAGCGATACTCTTTCTTAACTCTTTTGTGGCAATCGCTACAGTAGAAGAAAGCGCTGCATTCGGGAGCCGCTTGGCCGCTGACGGTTTGACTCAAGAGATCCATCACACGCACCCCTTCAACCCATCACTCTTCCACCAGGCTGCTGTTCGTTGGTCAGATTGAAATCAAAAGGATCTAAGCGTCCACCACATAACCTGGGTTTTGGCTCATATGTGAACGTGTGCCGAGAGTTGGACACTATTCATCTCTGATGAGTTCATGGCAAAACGGAAGATTTGACGATTCCAGGGGACATGTGCGCCTTTCCTGTCACCCCTTACTGCAAGAAGAAAAAAGTCCCCCTTGAAAAAGAGTCCCGGTAAACAAATCTTTCTGAAAAGGGAGATCTATAGTGAATCAAGGCAGGAAAAATAGGACAAAGCAACAAAACCCAAGTTGCCAACATGCTGAAAACCCATCACCTTTATGGGTTCCCTGGGTTCCCCCAATGGATTCCAGTCCCATCCTCAACACACCTTGGGCACACCCAAGGAACGTCAAAATTTCGGGCGCCAACTCGGAGATGCCACCCCCTTGCAGGTTCATCTTCGCTGTGGCTTGGGCAATCTGTAACACCAAGTTGGCATCCATCATAATGTTCACCTGAAGCATCCAGGAAAAATCACAATCATTCTATATCATATATATATATATGTATAAATATGTATATAAAAGTATATATACATATATTGTGCGTGCGTGTATGTATTGTGTTATGTGTATATATATATATGTATATACATACATATACTTGTACATGACATGTATCTATATACATATACATGTACATCAATCTGACGTACAAGTGGTTGAGTTTTCATCGCTATCTTTTTCAGGATCATACCACATGCTTATATAAATCCCCATTAAACCAAGTTTGCGAGTATCGTCTGCTATAGAAGCAGATGAAGTTACCACTTGCAGTAAGAATTCGTACGCCTTAAACCACCTTCCCTGTTTAGCACCCTTGGATGGAACTAGATCTTCTGCTCTTGATCTGAGAAATCGAAGTATAGAAACCCCATTAAGACCCATAAAGTGCCCCCCACCAGCCACCTGTTTGGTTGCCAGAAGTACTCTTGCTTCTGTTATTACTCTGAGATTTCACCAACTTACCACAAATGTTGGACCTTTTCATAGAACCTACGATTGATTTATGTTGTCGACTGACAGATTTCATGGGTGAAAACCTCAAATTACCATCCCCACGTCCCTCGCAATCTGAGTGGCAGAAGTCATGGAGAGTTCCAAAATGGTCTTCACCGAGAAAAGGGTTGGCTTCACAGCCATCAACGTTGTCAAATGCTTTGCAGCCTGCTGAGGTGTTGATGGAGAAGACCTCCAAAAACCTCCCCTTTTTGGACTGTTATGATATCTTGCATTTCTCTTCTACTGGTTGTGCAAGTAACCTTTTAGTGTCATTACTGTATGTCTTGGGAGAATGTTTTGATACCCTCCTGGGAACTAACATATCCCCTGAAAACTCAATTTTGAGTCGATGATTTTCCTTTTCCCAAGATGTGATATGGGCTGGTTCCCTAGTAAAATCAACATATCTCCCCACCGGTTGGAGAGAATTTCCCCCCCCCAAGGCTGCACCTGAGGAAAATCTGCCAACCGATCCTTGGAGATGACGGCGTCAAGGCCTTCCGAGTTCACCCAGCAACATGTGTAAAAACCCGGTGGTAAATGATGGTAGATGAAAACTACCAGGTCTCAACTGGTAAGTAAACGCCGGATTTCTGAATCATCAACAGTAGCATGTCATCCTATTGCGACCTATATTTCCACAACGTACACCACCACTATCACTATCACTACTGTTGAATGGAAGGACTCCATAGGAACCACCTGACAAGTATGAAGCCCTGTAAATCAAGGGATATATTTTTCACATATCAACTGGTGAGTTTGCCGGATTTCTGAACCATCAACAGTATCAATTGGAAGATGGCATCTGCCACACCTGCACTGTGATGTTGGATCCAATCCACTGGCCTCCCGCGTCGGAAACCGCCGTTGTAACGATCACCAGATGACCAGAAAAAATGGAGGGTGGTGGAAATGTTGAAAGCCAACCCCGCCCCCCTTTTTTGTGAAAAAAAAAACACTAAATTCAACAAATCATGGAACTCCTTCAACTAATATGCTGTTTGTCTTCTACACTGGACAAACTGAAAATTCTTCAGAAGGTTTGGCACCTGACCATCAATCCTATACGCGTCTCTGTTTCTGGCAAGGCATTCATAGGAAAGTCATTGCCTCAGACTTCGCCGTTCAACAGGAATTCTTCGAGACTGTTGCAGCCCAAAATGTCTGCTTATTGCAAACAGTGTGATGGTGACCTTCAGAGATGAAGGATGCTAGTGGAATATATATGATATTGTGAGAACCTGTCATCCAGTTCTGAAAGGACTGGTGTATTGGTCGACATGCTGCAGACACTTGACAGATTTCATTGATGATGATTGCTTTCCAAATGCATCAGGATGGCCAACACGTTGGAAAAGAGACCACATCTTCTTGACAAGTCACACATACCTCCATCGCAGTACATATGTCCTGTCACCAATCAAGGACCCAACACTACAAGCCGCCCTACATCTATAATCATTTCATTTAAAATTCAAAAACTGGAAGGTTGCAACTCCCTTCGCTAAAAATCATCATCATCCTCAACAGTTCACCATTCCCAGCTCCTCCATATTTGAAGGGTTCCATCAATCCGGGTACCCCCATCGACATCCGTACGGCCACGCGCACGGGTAATTCAGGATCCGTCTCTGGAGTGAAGCGACGTTCCTTGCCACTATCCAACTCGCAGGCCAAGATCACCAAGCGTTTACCTGGGATAGAAAGATTCCCAGGGGTAAAACCCCTTCCTAAAACTGGGTGATAGTGATATATACTGTCAATTGGGTGAAAAAATGCGGGAAGATACCATATGGCAAGCATTTCGAAGATGGTTGAGGTGTTTCTTTTCATCTTTTTTCAATGAAAAGAAGAAGAACTGACATGAGATGTGGCTCAAGTACCACCTCCCGGGAAAAGGAGTGTCACAAAAATTTATACAACACTTTTGCGTATTGGACCTGGGTGTCAAGAAAAATGCCTGGTCGGTCATCCCTGAAATTCCATGGTTACCAGTGTTTTGGATTAACAAAACCGCTCAAAAAACCCCTACTAAACCTAGTTACACGAAAACATGAACGGTGTTTTAACTTTACAGCCGCCATGCGTGTAGCGCATCCAATCCAGCTGAGAATCCAAAACGATCGTGCACTGCTTTCAGTGTAATGTCTGCATCTCCACCTGATGGGAAACATCCATCGTTGTTACAAACGACTGCAAAAACACCACAGGGAGACCTTTACATCATATATATCTGACCAAACGAACCAAACGGCATTCATGGCCGCCAAGTGGCAGTTCTGCTTCAAGGCGCCCCCAATCATCTCTTCCAAGATGTAGCCACTATTGAGCCCAGGGCCGGTGCCATCTGCGGCTGGGTAAAAACGTGGCTCCGACATGGGATGGCTCATGAAAAGTCTACCCCTTAGGATATCATGATATCACCATCACCTCCATCTTCTCTCGAGATGCTGCAAAAAACTTCCATCAACAATCGAACCCAACAACCCAAAAACCCCCAATCCTGCCAAGCACTCCACCATTGCAGCTGCAGATGGACCAATCATTTCCAACCAACTTTGCCTCGGTAACAAACCCCCTCGTTGAAGCTCCAGTGCTACACCCATTTTTAAAGCATCCAAGCAACAAAGTGGTCCCCAGAACCCTCACCTTAGTTGAAGGGTAGTAATTGTGTGTGACATGTGTTGAAGATTCTGACAAAAAAAACATGATTCTCACTCAACTTTCATGAGGTCCAAGTGTAGACATCCAAGTTGTTTAAACAAAAAAACTGGGAAACAGGAGTCCATTGAAGAAATTGAGATCCACCAAGAAACCAAAGAGCCCAATTCTGGCAGTGCCAACTTGTAAAATGGCAACTCTTCAATCCTTAGTGGTACAGTTGTTGGGCTAGTTGTTGGGGCAGGATTTGTTTAAATGACTTTGATGGACCAAAATCCATGGAATCACTTGATTGATATTGTCTTTTGCGAAAAATCAGTAAAAATCCCAATTCGTTAAATGGAATTGGTGAAGATGTCTGCAAGTCCTTGAGGCTACAAAGTTTTCATGGTGCCTTTCGATAGCTGTCAAGTGCCCTTTGGAAGATCTGCAGAAGGCATTTAGCAAAATCCAAATAATGAGTGAATCACAAATCCATGACCGCTGAGGAAATGCTTACTTTTAAGCAGTGATACGGGGCAAGGATTACTGCCTTGGCGGATTGCCTCATGACACCGTAGACACTCGCCATTCTTTTTTGCTTCTTTAGCTGGTGTGAAATGGGTGAAGGTTTGGATTGTGTGAGCAGCTTTTTTTCCCAAAAAAATATCCACACATCACGCTGTCATCCTGGATTTTTTTTCGTCAACACAGCCAAGGCGTCAATTTGAAAATAGCTTCTGCATCACAACCAATTGCCAACATGGCAGCCACCACTGAGCCAGCGGAAACACCTTCGTTGAGGCTCGTGACCCTGGGGTAAAAAGGTCCAGGGTACCTACAGCCTCGGGTTGTTGAAATTCTATTTGCCACTTTCCAGCAGCGGGAAAGTCTTTAGGAAGCTTCCTTACCGTGAAGAAAGGTGATCACGAAGACAATAGATGGTAAGTTTATAGACAATCGAAAGAATTTGCGAAATACTCATAACATGTTTCCTCCCCCGAAATACTAATAACATGTTTCCTTCCCCAACATTCACTAGTAACCCACTGACTGCAATCTGCACTTTGGTACGAAAAGATGTACATAAAATGTCAGCGCGATTCTATATATGACTATCAATGGGTTCAAAGTGACTGACTCCGCGTCCAATCAAACCCTAGGGTTCACCATGTTGCCCACTTGGTTCAGTTTGCGCCTGCGATGGTCTTCAACTTCCTTGGGAAGGGTTTATTTCGGTGCAGACTCTCAGGGATGGAAAAACATGACGTTTCATGACTGCTGGGACTCTCTCCTGCAAAGTCTACAAAGGAAACTTCAAGTCACTTCGTTTTCAAAGCCCCAAGTTTTTAATATCCAAGAAATGATTAGTCTTGAAGACTAATCCCGGGTCACTTTGAAATTTCAAAACACTTCCACAAGGATCTTCACGGTTCCATAGAATAGTGGTATTCCAAAGAGATTGTTTCACTTCATCATGTCTTGGGCTTCCCTAAACCGTCACTCTCCATCCCTCCAAACAACTCTACTATAATTGATGGACTAAAAATCCAGCAAACCACTTGAAGAAAAAATGACAAGTAAAAAACAGCACTATTCCCATCTACTGTAACTTCTAGTGATTTTAGTGTTTTAGATATGACCACTTTCCAGCTGAAATGTAACCAAGGTATCTTTACATCAACAGTATAATCAATGATTTCCACTTCACCACCTCACCAATTGATTTGATACTTGATGAATGAAACAAAAAACTTCACACCCAAATTCATTTTGTCTCTGAAAGGGACCCTGCTGCCTCCTATGTAATTTCCATAATGTTGTTAAAAGAAATCCTGCACCACCTGGGATGTAAAAAAACCTTGTAAAATAATGGGATACACTACCAACCTCAACTGGTGACCGCCGGATTTCTGAACCATCAACAGTAGTGTCGTCGAAAAAACTCTGCCAAGCTTCGGATAGTGTAAACCATGACGTTCTAAGGCTCGTAGGCCACCCACATGGGTTGCGGCCAAAATGCCTTGGTTCGTGACTTGTCGTGGTTTGTGACTATTTTCTTTGGGGGGGAGGAAGAAATGAAAGGAATCAACAGAACAAGAACTCCTTGGGATTTGGGCAAAATGCCAACAAAACAAGAAGCTTCCAAACAGTGAAGCGGTTCGAATTGGAATGTTTGTGTTTGTTAAGTATGTTTTTGTTCCAGCAGTTCATCATCAACCTCTAGCCAAGGTGCCACAACCATAAATTGCCAGAGCCGTTGCTTTACTCACCTCAATCCCATAGCCAAACTTGCCATGTCTCAGCCCAACTTGACAAGTCATGAAAAAAAACATACAAAAAGGTGTGCAAGAAAATGGCAAAAAGACATATTGGAAAATGGGGAAAATAGATTGTATAAATAAACTTCTGGAAGAACAGACTACTGAAAGATGTAAATTCCATAAATTTTCGGCTTGCTCTTAGCCAGGAACCTGCCTTTTTCGCATGCCATTTCATGCCGTCACGCCACATGTGCGTTGAAGTTGGTTGCTGCATCCGGATCCACAGAGGCAATGATATCTTCCGCTACCTCTGTTGCTGCATGAATTTAAAAGCGAAAGTGGAAGGAAGAAAAAAAGCATCCTCTGATCAGCCATGAATGGCAAATGTTTCTTTTCTACTGAATAAAGCCACTGTTGAATGATTTTTGGATTTTTTTTGATATACTTGAAATATAAAAGTCCCCTTTTTAAGTTTCTATACAACTGTTTTTGTTGGTTGCCATATACATCCCCTTTCTAAACGAACCCCTCCCTTGTTTCACCCACCATCTGATCGATCGAGGCCCGGCACCTGTGTGCGTCGCTCAACGGCGCCCGGGCAGCTTGGATCGAAATAGGATTTCGCATTACTTTCCCATGCCTGGAGGTTTTTTGGGCAACAAAAAATCTCAGCAAGAAAAAATGCGGGCACAAGAAAGAAATGTTTATTATGTTAAAAAAGAAAGCAGGCTTCGCTTTGAAAAAAAATCTTTGAAGAGTTGGATCCAATCCTTTTTTGCTGCTTCGACTTTGATGACTTCTTGGGATGATTTTTTTTCGTGCAGGTTCCAAAAAATTAGGGTAGATGCTGAAGTTGATGAAATTGGAGTCCTAATGTAACTGTTAGGCCTTTGGGATTAGGCCTTTGTTGGAACATGTAGGAATCACCCAACCCTGTACCAGCTCTTCATTCACTGAATTTTCGGCTCCTCATCGGCGAGTAGTTCGCAAGGTTCAGAGGCTTTTTGTGTTTTCTTCACTTGACGGTATCCTCCATACAGAACAGGAGGAAGAAAAATACCTCACAAGTCACAGGTAGAAGCACAAGTAGAAGTCGATGAGCATGTCACTAAGGATCAAACTCTTAAACCTCCGGTTTTGTTGAGACATTCAGAAGGCAGTATTAAATGGCACTGCAAGCGAGCTGGTCATGTAGCATAGCCAAAGATGACTGTAAGTACATGTTATCAGATCTGTATAACTAACTATAATATCATGGATGTACAGTCATTGCACCAAAGCCATAGATCCAACGTACCCCCAGGCAATCATCTTAGCATCCCAAAAAACTCATCATTTTCCAAGCAGCACAGAAGGGTAACAGATCTTAGCCATGAAAGTAGCAGGATGATCCTGAGTTTCGGTGCAAAACACAACGGGGAGATCACTCCCCGTGTTCTTAGGGTGAGAAAAGGGGATGATGGGATCCAATAAAAGCAAATCTGGGGAAAAGTACCATAACTCTCATATTGGATTTCTTAAATCTGAAAAGCAATTTGAGGGGATGTCTCCTTTATTAAACTACTATTTTGAGCTGAAGTTGAGGTCCAGCCTACACCATATTCCATGATTTGCTCACAAAAAAGAAACAAATTCATCACTTCTTATTTTCAGTTGTTTAACGATGTTTAGCCATAGTTGCTATCATTATACAATTCTTAGATTCAAACACCTTTTAACATATTTCCATATCTATTCCTAAAAAAAAACATGTTCTCTACAAAAAAACGTGGGAGTAATAGCAACCCATTCCAAACCCAAATTGTTTGACCCCAAAACCACCCATTTTGACATTTCACAAAACCGAGTTTCGAAGTCAATACTACTGAAACGAAAATCACGATGAAGGCTAAACGAGGTAAACCATGAGTCAGGAACCTCGTGGATGGCTGGATACTGATGGATAGCTGGATGGTTAGATGTGTACAAAGGGTGACATTTCCCACCGTAAAATGTCGAGGGGCGAAAGTAATGGCACTGTCATAGATTTCTGGTGTTTCAGGAAAATTCCTACTTCCAAAACAGCAGGCCGTTTTTCAGGTCCATGTTGAAGGTTCAAGATGTGATTCCAGAAGCTACAGCTACAGGTTTTTCATCCCCAAGAATCATGGGGAACCAGGTGGTTGCAGGACCGCTTGAAAAAAAAAACAATGGTCAGTAGATCGGTTGAAAATCTCTGGGAAATCTGTTGGAATGATATGACATGAAGTAAAGAGAAAAAAAATGTGGTGGCCACTACAGTAGTTCAATCTTATGATTGTCATGGACGTCATGCGGAATATTGCGTGGTTTTCATATGGATTTGAGGGTCTTCCAACAAATGGCCGCCAAGTTCTCATCCAAAGCAGCAGATTGGTCGTGAGAAAAAGCAGCAGATCGCAAGTGGCCGATTCCGAGTAGAATTGAGTCATTTCAACGCACTATGCATAGATTGTCACACAAACATAGTATACATCTATCAGTGTATAAGATCTGAACAGGTAAACATGAGATATCATATGTGTTGCATGCATTTGAAATCAAATAAATTGTATGTACAAAAATGGAGAGATGTAAGATGCCCAGCAAACACCATACCAGTTCACAAATGTTTCCTTCCCGGCATCATCCCCATTTTCAAAGGGACCTCTCAAACGTCACTGCGACGGGTGGATACGATGGTGATGGCACGAAAAGACCCAAAAGAGGTCGGTTGGTGTTGATGTACTCAAGAACCTGCCCATTCAAATCGAAGATGTGGAAGTCCAACCACCATTTTCTATAGGTTGGTGTTCCGAACCATTAGCAATGTTAGTAGGGGTTTGTCATCATCCAAAAGGAACAGCCATTATTTTAATGGTGGTTGACTGCCGGGGTGTGGGAAGATGAAGCACCCTAGCTGTATCTACACCATCCTACATCAGCTACAAAATCGTGGTGGGAAGACTTTTGGGATGCCAAAAAGCAACATTGAACACTAGATGGAAAAGTGTCCTCAAAACATCTCATTTGCATTAGACAAAACATGAAAGGAATCCATCCATCATGGAGAAGACACGAATTGCAGGAAAGAAATGTTCATGCTGCCATCATTTAAACTGATGAAAGCTTGAGATTACTTGGAGCCCCTTCACAGCACCGCGGAGCCTTATGTCTGGACACTGCCCGCTTCAGCTCTTCTCGGATCCGCGCTTTGGGGGACAAGTCCTGGACAACCGTCAAAAGTTAACAAGAATCGCCTGATGTGACGTCAAAAATCTTCCAAACAAAAAGAGTGGAAAGGAACGAATTCTTGTGAAATGAATGCATTCTGAGTGGCACCTGTTCCTCTCAAAAAGCATGTCATACCACATCATTGGCTCCATATTGCCACCACAAAAACACACGTTGCACAAACCTTTTACAAAGCTTCCATGATCCCTTCCATGAACTCTCATCACTTTTCAGTGACTCAAACATCCAAGGATTATTCGTGAACTACCAGGCCAGATCGATGACACAATTTTCATATCAACTATAACTGATTCATTGAATTGAATGTTTGCCCCAACATTTCCAACCCTTCAGGTTCCCAACAAGCAAGTTCAAAAGGACATCAAATCCACCCAACCATCGCAAATTGGGAATCCCACCTCCTTCTCCATGACCTGAACATCGAGCTAAAGTGCCCATGGCTGTAGCTTTGCTGATTACACATTGGAAAAGTACTTACATTTTCACTTGGAGACCTGAACCAACCTGAAGACACCAATCATTCACTGATACTGTATAGAGTTTAGGAAATGGAAAGATGTCATCTATTCAATCTACAAGTATTTACGGGTTCCAAAAATAGATGATATGACTATAATGAACAAAAATAGATCCGTTTTGTCAAAACGAGTTGGCCAATCACCACAATCACCCACCAATTCCCCCCTGAGTCTCCCACGGGACAAATCGACGGTGAGGTTAAAAGCTAAGTGCCTTTGTTTGACGGCCTATGTTTGAAAGGATAGCTTTATTTTTTTGGACGTTTTTTTGTTGAAAAGTTTCCCTCTTTTGTGATGTTTTAGGTCCATTTGTTGAACAATCTTCCAGCTTGAGCAAGTTGGCTACCAGGTGTTGTTTTTGAAAAGCAAATGCTTCACGTAGCGACGAAAACAACGACCAGCAAGGTCCAAATGGATTTTCGTTAGGTGACGAATCATAGTAGTATAGGGTAGTTGGATCAATTCATTGGGCATTGATAACCAACATGTGTTGAATAAATTATGCTTTATTGAGACCAACACTGTTTAATGTTCAGTCATTGCAACTACATCCGTGTTTAGTATGTTTCAGTGAAATTACTAACTACTTATATAAATATACGTACAAATAGATATATGTTAAATGATAAATGATATATGATATTTGATATATTATATATACCATATGCAACATCTCTTTTCAATCAATTGGTTCCTTATGCCCCAGTGATTTTTTGGTGACAAATGTCTTTCACCGCCCCCCAGGTTCCACTGAGTCAGCCTTACGCATTGAGCAGCTTGCCAATGGGACTGGGAAAGAGGTCAAACTGATCCGCCTTAAAGGACTTCGTCAAGTTGGCCACGATCTGAAACCTGAAATCATCAAGTCAACCGCCAAACGGTTGGATGGGCCTGGCCTTAACCATCGGGGAGCTCCCGGCCTTATTGGCCGGGCTATGAAACCATGAAATTTCTGGGGGGGTCGTGGTATGTTTAGGGAGGGGTTGGTTGATTTTCGCCATAAGTTTGATGCTTCAGAAATCCGAATGAATCAACACCTGGCATGTAAATAGTGGGATGCACTAGCAACCTCAACTGGTGAGTTTACCGGATTTCTGAAGCATCAACAGTACCCACAGATTCCAACGTCCAGCCTATGGAAGATATACATTGGTTTCTTCAATGATAAAGTACCGTTAGAAGACTCTGCGAGAGCTTTTAAGGATTGTTTGTGGTGGTTGAAAGATGTGATGTAATGTTAGAGTGCCAAAAGAAAACTGTTTTTTTTCTGCAGCTGGATTTTAGTAGATACAGAAAATACAAAGGCATTCCGTGCCACAAATACAAACATAGAACTATGAAAATCCCGATATAACTACATATCTGTATATATATATACATATTATGATGACATGGATTCCCAGGTTTGGTTTACTAAAATCAAGATCAACGAAAAAAAGAAAAAAAGTACCTATGTGGATTTCGCATTTGTCTCTGTGATGTGATGACGTGTTTTTTGTTATGGCCTCAAAGCTTGCCAAAAATTCCGTGGTCAAGAGACTCCCATCTGGCTAAGTAGAGATCTGGTGCATCCACCGTCTTCGGCAACCTGAAGGGTGCATCCAAACGGTGCAAACTGGTGGTTCCGTGCCTACTGCAATGAGTGGACTCACGGACTCCAGGGGATGATTGCCACATTCCCCAAAAAAAATTGGATGGTAACGTTTTGAGACATTCCCGAGCATAGAAAACGAATAGAAACATGGAAAAGTGGAGAACAAAACAGGACCCTTGTAGCAACATGGAGATGGAAACATCCACATCTTGGTACTGAGGATCACATCAGCTACTTTGCCTTGAATGATGAAGTACACCCGACCGGGACTTCGATTTTCCATACCAAAACAAGTCTGCCATCTTCCAAGCAGAAAAGTCATTTAGGACTCTCCTTCAAACTAGTCACTAGTCAAGTAGCCATCTTTCAATACTGCCTGAAACAAATGTGTTCACCCAAATGTCTCCAATTTCCATGGTGCACAGGGCCCAGGGGTTTGCGATTTCGTCACGAAAAAGTCACGAACAATTTGAAGTTTCAACTCCAAAGGACGCTCTGAGATGCAAAGTCTCCTCGAAATGATCCAAAGCCAATGCCTTGGCAAAGTTGGGATCAGCGGATTTTTCGAATGGAAAGCTCCATGGCAACTTTGTTTAAATGGCTGCCAGAATTCAACAGGATTTCCACTGAACCATGATGGCAGGGAGCGTATACATGTCAACTTGGATCCACTGGAAGTTCAAAACACAATAACGTTGTTTTTATCATTCCATTCGATTCCAAAATGTGAAATGTGAACTGTGAACACAAACAATCAGGAAAGCAGGGTTACCACCAGGAACCTTCAAACTAAAACACCCAAAGCTGAAGCAAGGTGTACAAGAGATCCTCCCAACACATTCTTGCTACAAGGGCCATGAGGGAACCAGCTGAGTTCATAGCCAAAGGTAGAAGCACCTCCGTGGATGTGGGAGCAAAGGGTGCGGGGTTGAATCACGAAAAGTTCAAAGTGAGCGCGAACTAACCAACAACGGTATGGACCGTGGGAGACTTTTTCCTCCGCAACCAACATATCGAAGATACTTGAGGAGAAAACACAACACGTAAGGCTTTGTCACGTGTCCTGACATTGCACGACGAAGCTGCCTTCTTCGTGGCAGTTTCATGCTGTGAATGTCGACGCAAGTTTCAAGTGAAGATCGCTTGCAGCTGAATCGAGACAAACCAAGGTCTAGTTGGTATCAACCACATGCGCTATTTCTGAATGATGGGCATGTCAAGGACAGACTTCCCCAAACATAAGTCTATTTTCTGAATGGAAGAATGCACTTGGAGGTTTGGCATCAGTGGTTGAGCATCAATTTCAAAGAGAACGATGCAGCTGCAAATGATTCAAATCTTATTATCAGTCCCAGTTTGTGAAACGGCTGAAAGTTGTTGGTGGTTCGGCCCTGAAAACAGGAAGGCGACCGGATGCCAAGGCAGACGGTCAAGGGACAACATCAGCCCTATCCTCCATAGTAGGTCAAATCAAATCACGCTTGGTCTTCCACTTGTTTGGCTTTTTGTTCGGCTTTGCCGCAAAGCTTGCCTCTGATCCAATGGTATCCTTCGATACTATTCACGCCGATACCCATCATGTCCAGTATGAAATGGATGGCTCAGCTTTCAACCTTTCAGTTCCTGCCAAACTTTCAACTGCAATGGTGCCAGCATGATGCTTTTCCATGCTTTTCGCACATCAAACTTCTGATTGAAGAGTTTGCAGCTCGGAAAACTGAGAATTCGTCAACCAACACTCTAATCTCTACCCCCTGCCCGTACATGTTTGTGTGAACCGAAAGTTTGATCTTGAAATCACTGGGATTCGCTGGGTGTGTGATGGTGGCAGCGAAACTGATTTGCGCAGTCTATGCCACGGCCACGCATGGCTATGGTGTAGCTAAAATGTAGGCGTTCATGCATCAAATGCACAAACGCAACTTGAGCGTGGACCAAAACGTCAAGGAAATGCCTATGGCGTATGGATTTCCATGGATTTCCTACGCATTGAGCCTTCAGGGTGAAGCTGAAAACAAGACTGAAATTGATGAAGAACAGGAAGCCGTCTGCGACGAAGATGTAGAATGAGGCACAAATAAACACAACCATCAATGGAGCCACGAAGTACACGTAGAAGAAGCTAGAGCAATGGGCACAACAACCCAACCATTTCTGACAAAACATGCCGTGGAGATACAGCACTGCCAAGCAATAAACGCCTATAGGCACAACCAACGATGAGCCCACAGCGACAATGGAGTACATGGCAGGCCATCTGATGTACACCACACCGTTGCTCTGGCCAATTGAACTTAAAGGCTTGAGAAGAATGTATGGAAGAACAATGACACACATTTGCGTGAAGAAACTCGTGTCAGTAAACAGCCACGAGAGTTTTTTCTTCAGCATCGGGCAGCAACCGGTCTTCTCTTGTTGCCCGTCCTCTACTTCCTGGTGTTCGGTCTTCGGCTTCTGTTGCGCACCACACTTGGTGGCCAGGGCATCCCTGGCGAAATGAAGAGCCTGAAGAACCAGAACCATCGCCACCCTAACAATGGTAGAGGAAAATTCTTCTGCGAGCCAACTGTCTTCCAGCAGCTCGTTGACAGGTCCAGGCTTGGACACTGTGTAGTTGCTCATATAGCCGCAGTTCTTCTCCAATTCCGAACCCAGAAAAGTCAGGTTTACTGAGTGTACTTCGGTGACCGAGACCGACACCATCTCCACTTCAACGCTGGCGAACTTTTGTTGGAAACCATCTGCATCAAAGATGAAACATGTGGCGCTTGTGTGTTTAGATCCAGTTCCTTCACGCAACCAAACTCCTTCATCACCAGAGGATTCCATGATGATGTATGCACTGCTAGCAGCCGCGACCATGGCAAACCTTGCCACAAGGCTTACTCCCTTCAGCCTGAATTTCACCTTTTCTAGACGCTGATCAAGGTCAGCCATGGCAAGGCGTGCGAAAGGCTGTGAAGAAACGATTCGAAATGATGAGAGCTGAACACACAACAAGGTGATGCTAGGTGTCATCTATATGCTTGCAAATGTTCAAAAGGAGTGCCCTTTCCGAAGTTTTCCATACCGCCAAGTGATACACTGCCTCTTGGTTTCATGTATATACATACAAAACAATGCATATGTAAAAACATGTATATACAGTAAACATGTATATATATTATATATATATAGTATATACATACACACTCACACCAAATTCCATCTGCAACATTCATTTTGGTGGCCTGCCACCAGAAGCATGCGGCTCCCATGGGCAGGTCTTTCAAGAGAGGTTGAAACCTCACTGCTGCTGTGTATTTCCGTTGCTCCTTGCAGCTGGAAGATTCTTCTGACCAAACCTCAAGGAATGTTGGGGCCTTGTGGGGTCTCGTCCTGCTATGGTCCTGAAGGAAAATGAATGTAGGATTGCAGGATCTAGAAATGCCAACTTACACTTTCAGTGAGAATTCATAGCTGATCAGTTCGTGCATCTTTCTTCTTATGTGTTTGGCATCTTTAGTTATCTCATTGGTTCTCTTTGAGCACGTCAAGTCATGCTGCATGGAAAACTTCTTTGCAACATGCAACAGAAGATCGGTGTATGAGTATGTAAAAATCAAATATGCAAGTTCTAGATTCAAGATGCATGAGAGCAACAAGAACCAACCAGTTGAAACGGCACTCCGGGACGCTGTTTCTTTCTCCTTGCACCGAGCACAAGGTCGTTAACATTGCCCATCCCCCAACATGAGAATCTGCCAACCGCAACCACCCGGGTAAGCTACCAACAGAATTCTCCCAGGTTTTGGGGGCAGATGCTTAAAACGCAGGGCTCAAGGAAAAGCCCTGCAAAAATTCGAGCTACAAACCGTTGGAAAGGCATGCTTTTTGAAGCAAAATTTCTCTGGAAATTCAGAGGTTTGCTGTGGTTCACCGATTTCAAAAGGAAGGTTCCGTTTAATGATGAGCATGGCAATCTTGTCATCACTGATCTGAAAAGACATCTTTTGTGAGCCTGAGAGTGATTGAAGACATCTGCATGGCATGAGAAAGCCCTCGATAATTCATGCTCTTTCAAAAACCAATACTAACCTTTCTGCTCAAAAAAAACTCACTGATCTTCATTGCAGGTCATATCTTCAAGCCATCTCTCAAGCGTCCAATGCCACCCTTCAAAGCACTGGTGGCCGTCTTCAAGGCTGCGCCCGCACCAGAACCGGAGGTGGTGCCAGTGCTCTCGGTGGTGTAACCAAAACGGCTGGAGGGCACTGTCTCACCCCGCTCCAGGGCTCGAATCTTCTCGGAGAGTTTCTGCCGCTCCGCATCTTGGGTTTCTTGCCGCTCCTACGAAACGAGTCGATTTCTCGTGGGAAAAGTGGGGAGATTTCCAAATGACATGAGATAAAAATTCAAAGGGAAGGAGAACTCAACAAACAAGGTGTGGCTAACAATGCCTTTTTTTTGGTCTTAAACAACAAGAATCATGTCTCACAACTTGTGTTGTACTGCATTTTTCAGAAAAATCCAAATCATCCTTTCAAGACCAACAAAGACCTGGATCTCACCAGCCTCTTTCTTCTTTTCCAACAACTTACAACCCTCATGTCACCCATAATTCCACAGACTTCCCAACTTATTTCAGCGACTTGGACCAGAACTTACAATCTCATTGCCCAACTTTCAGGATAGCAGAAACAGAAAATCCATTCCTGAAGCTTTTGCCGAAGCTGTAAGGCACGCATGACGGAATCCGCTGTTGGCTCCACGTCCTGGTAGACACACTAAAAGAACATGTCCAAGGCACCTACCTAATGAAATGTACTACAAAATCATAGATCTGACATGAGTCACCTGTACGGGTCTATGATACTCTATATCGGTATATGATATCACACCAGAATGGATAGAAAGAATTCTAGCAGGAAGTTCCCACAGCAGAAGAATATCATGATGTACATGAGAGTGCAGAGAAGTTCCACTCCAACCTCAAACCACCCCGGTGCAAACTTATGTCTTTTCAAATTTCAATCCACATCTGAATTTTCAAAAAGTGAGGGATCTGGATGTAAAGGGGCCAAATTGCCATCCTACCGAAATCTCAACCCATCCTGAAGTGCACCCTTCTCTGCTAACAGCTGCGTTCCCAAGGCCGAATTCATCTCTCGTAGCCGAGCGCTTTGGGTACTCAAAGCATTGTGAGCTGCCTCCGAAATCAACCCAAACTGGAAAGGAGAAAGTTGTATCCTCTTCGAATCGTGCCATGTTTAAAGGGTCTATTGTTAGTGTATCGAGGATGTGCAGCGTCTTACAATTTGCAATCCTGGTTCAGTCTGTGATGGATTCTAAAGTAAGATTATGAGATCATAGCCCCCACGGCATTGGCTTAGCGAAAATCATCTTTTCCGAACCAACCAATGGCAACACCTCTGCCCTGCGTTGGAGCTACTTCTGTGAAACCTTCTAGCTGTGGAAGTATCTCTTGGAGGCCATGCGCCGCCACCCAAACAGCCAAAAAAAACCGGCCAACAACACGATTTTTACACCTTGAAATCTTAGAGATGCCAAAAATACACTACTTGGTAGGAATATTCTCGATGTGTTCAAGACCAACCTTTAAAAGAAAGATGTCGATTCGATTCACCATGCAAATTTGCACCGTGAAAAACCACCTCCAGTGCCCCATGACGATGTTCCAAGTCTGATAGTCCGCGAAGCGCAGGAACCATGGAGTCCAATTGAGCCTGGTTTTTGGTGGTTTCTGGTGACATCCACGGTGCTAACATGTGACTGCCACATATTTGTGGCAACAGAATATCTGGATAGATGGTTGATAATTCGCCAACCTGCAATAGTGAGCTTTTTGTTTGATGTATAGTGAGGTTGTGCCGAGGATGCTAGAGTTTGCCCAGATCTGTAGGGGAATAGACGCGAGTTTTCCCTGTGATTGCATCCAAAATCCAAACCTCTGTATATACAAAGCAGTGCTGGCTTCTCAAAGTTTGTCGTATTCCAGACAGCTTCTCTCATCCTGAATCTTTCCTGTCAAAAGCTTCCAACAGTCCAAATCAGAGAAATCCAGTTGTTGTAGATCCTTAATGCTAAAATCACCTTTTAAAATTATATATGACTCAAAAAAAGTATATCCCAGGTCTTTCTCACCTCTTTGATCAGTTTCCACCACACCCGAGAATCTAACTAATCCAACTACCCGGCTACCCTCCCCCCAGACCAACCTGTAGATCGGCACATTCCTGAATCAACTTCACCCTATCTTGATCAGCACTACGCCGTGCCAGCTCCTGAGACAGTTCTTGTTTCGCCATCCAGCTGTGATTTCTCCATGGATTTGGTGTAACTTGATAGCTGGTTGTAGGAGTTACCAGAGATTCAATATGATTCACAGAAATATCTCTGGTTTCAACCCATTTGAAAAATATTAGTCAAAATGAGAATCCTCCCCAAATAAGGGTGAAAATAAAAAGTAATATTTAAAACCACCAACAAGACATATTATTTCACACTTCTCATACAAAAAAACAGAAATTCACAGGCCTTCCGAGGTGGGGATGTCTCAAATGATTCATCAGTTGGATCGTCTTTTGGAAAAATACCTGCTTGCTGTTGCGCCAACCACCTCAATAGGTTGGGTATCCCGAAACTACTTTCCGCTGCTGCCCCAACCACGTATAGCAATCGCCCAAGTGACCAAGTGATCGATGCGCCGTATGTAGCCCTCAGATTGTGAAGCAATGGTTTCACGGAGGGCGCTGCCTCGGTGTTTTGTACTCAACGTCGCTGTTGCGATGGAAATCGCCAATGGGTTGTTGGTTGAATTTTTTTTGACCCGCTGTTTTTATCAAACTTTGGGTGTTTTTATTTTTTTCCCACTTGACAGAAAAATGGAAGAAAAGAAAAAAACAAGGCTTTGTTAATTGGAGGGGGTTCCAACCTGGAAACGGACTCTTCGTGAATAGTGAGTCATTTACTTATATAGTGTATATATATATATTTATACATATCTACATCAAACATTAATTAATATCCACCCAAAAAAAACACCACTCAACTTGCCATGTTTATATATCCAGCTACTATAAACACATAGAAAAATCCTCCCATCAACTGAAGCTTCAACCAAAAGCACCAGAATCCTCAAAGTCCACTCGTGCAGATTTCAGTTCTGCCTTCTCCTTGTTGCGTGCTTGAATCGGCGCAAAATACCACGGAAGGTGAGTTGTTTGGAGTTGTTTTGTGCTGACGAGATGCACTTTTCCGGGACAGTTTGCCAAAACAAAATGAAGATCTATAGTCTTAGAACATCTTAGAACATGTAATGATACATATACAGATTGAATAACAACCCTCTTTTCCACAAAGGCTAGGCTATATTTGTTTTTGTATGGTTTTGCTTCAACACAACATATCTAATCCGCAAGGTCTCAAATGTCAAACTGACCCGACCTCTGATGCTTCTTGCAAGCGTTGGCCCAGTGCTGCCTGTGAACAGGAAGTTGCCAACCTAACAACAAAACTTATATCAGCATCATCCTATCAACTCATTTCTTGAGTATCAACATATGAACATCCGCTGCTCCACATGTACACCAGTGTAAAAGTAGATGGCACAGTTACCATGTATTGGTTTATATAAGTCCTGTATTTACCTACCTTTTGGGGACTGTGCCATGTACTTTGACCATGGGGTATATCTCAACATGATGGAAAAACTTCCCCCAAGACCTCGGTACGCTCGAGCTGCGTCAGCTTCCGCACCTGGAGGGTGCCGAGCCCCTTTAAAGAAAAAAAAACTTGGGATGGAAAACGGGTTGGGATGGAAACCCTACTGAAAATGGGGCTCATGCAATCAAGCTTCCCATTTTTTGGGGGTTCCTGCTTTTTTTTGCTTCGAAAAAAATATAGAACTGTTAGTTCAAAATTGGTGCTTCACACCATATTGCTTCCTGGATTTGTCTGGATGTTTGGGGGGAATTCCTATTGTTTTTTTCGCAAATATGTTGAGACTATGGAGAGAAATCCAACATCAACTATATACCGAAAAGTCATCCCATCGCGAATCCAAAGACCTTGTGGTCCAAATACCAGGTGTTATTTTTCTTAAAATGACCAAAACCCTTCCTACCAATCAAAAAAAAAATCACAGTTCACATAAGTATACCACCCGGAAAGTACCATCCCTGAAATTAACATAATCCCCGAAAAATGGTGGTTTCCAATAGGAATCTCCTTTTCCAGAGGTCTAATTTCAGTGGCTATGTTAGTTTTGGGGAGGGTAGATGGCTAGCCACTCCCATTAGTCTTGGTTTATCAAACAGCCTCGAAAACTCATCCACCAAACTTCGGAGGGAGACCTCTGCAGCTACATCTTGCTGCATTTCTGCCAGCCAATCTAGCTCCTGAATGTTGATGACCACAGCCACGCACAAAAAAAATGTTTTCTTTTTTTCAGTTCCCTCTTGGAGAAATAAAAAGCAACACACATGGTAATTCATCTGTCATGTATAAATAATACATAATTCTATACATATACATGTGTATATATATGTACATGTTATCGCTGTGTAAATACATCCAGTAAAAAAAACACCCTTGAAATGTGGTGTCACATTTTTGGGATTCGCCCAAACCTTTCGAAGGATTTCCGAGTCCTCTTGCATTTCTTCTGGCACTTCCTGCTCCTCACCACCTGCCATTGTTCAGCCTTTGACCTGGGACCTATCACTCCGAAAAATCTTTAAAAAAAAACAAATCACTGATGACCTGATGATCAAATCAACAAAGATCCCAGCAAGTCTCACTCATTTTTATCGGGCTCAGACAAGTGACGAAAATTACTTCCCACCCAAAAATCATCCTCCTAAACTCCGCACCAACCGAGAAAAAAAAACATCCCACCACTTCCTTTTTCGAACAAAAATCATCATCATCATCATCATCATCATCATCATCATCATCATCATCATCATCATCATCATCCCCACCCTTTTGTTGGCTTTTTTTGTGGGGGGCGCAACGGAAAACCCTGTGGGTGGCTGCCACCTGGCGCCCGCGCGGCCCAGGATTCTGCTAAGGCTTGACGCAAGCGTGCTGCTTCAGCCTGAGGTGTTCAAAAATGGATGGCAGTTGCCTGGTGAATCGAAGTGACCTTTTTGTCCAAGAAATCTCCAACAAGGACCCACTGAACGGACCCCTAAACCTGAGTATCTAATAGGTCTAGCAACTTACTTAGGGGTCCGTTGGTAAGGTCCCATTCAATTTTTGATGGATTTTGGGATGGTTAAGTGACCCTTTCAAGATGTTAAGTGATCTCCAACTAGGGGATGAGAAGGTCACTTTGAATCACCTGGTAGATATGAAAATACCCCTCGAGGGAATTAACATATCCCACCTGGGGAAAAAGGAAAATCATCGACTCAAAAGTGCCCTTGGTATGGGGATATGTTGATTTCCAGGAGGGTATATGCTTCAAACCACATTGTGCCCGTACCCAACCAACCTACAACAATGTGAAGTAACAATTATACATATATTCATCAAACGATATGTATATCTCTATAAATATATATATATATATATATATAGAGACGTACTTTTGTATATATCAGCATACAAGCAGGATTTGTGTTCCGGATTCAGTGTGAAGTCATAAAATGTATATATGTATATCAAGATGCATACATCCGGCTTTCTCTTGTGTGCTCAGAACTATCTATTTCTGTATTCACTTTTCAGTTCGGATTGTTTGAAGTTCACTTCTTTTGAACAATCGGAAAGGTCTTTTTTAGCAACGGCAAGAGAACCCGCAACAATGCAATGGAAAAACAAAGAATGTCCAACATTGTCTGACCAAAGCTAACTGATATCACTCATTCAAAAAAACATGAATAACTTTCTGTATCATCTTCTTCCTATTTGGAACTTTAAGAAAAAAAACACCCCATTTCTTGGAGAACATCCCTCATGTTTCCAATAATTTGTGTTTCAGCTCTTCCTTCTGAGTCGACAAATCTCAAGGATCAATGCTGCTTTTCATGGCACAATTTTTTTCCCACCGAATTCACCCAAAATGTACCCAGAATCGCCTCTTGATTCAACAGTTGCGTCTGCAGTCGTTGGGCCTCCTCTTCAGCCATCGCAAGAGCCTATCTGAAGATTGGATGAAGATTGGGATGCTGAAAAAAAATCTGCCCTCAAATTGAGATACAAAAGCAGAAAACAATTCTCTTGTCTGAAGCATGGATGTTTGTAGTTACAAATCGTTGAAAGAAGCTACGGATCTAGAGGAAAGATTGCATAAAGAAGAAAGCCACTCTGAGGACCCTCCCCATTTTCAGCACCTCATGGCTCACCATGGAACGGGCCTTCAAGGACCTTGAGTCGCAGGAAGCTTCGCTATTGATATCTGGAAGCTTCCTTCCTATTGTTGCATGGAGATTCCTAAGGCCTTCGCAATTGGCTGCCTCGTTCCTCTGCGCCTAGGCTGAAGGGCATACAGGAATTCCAAACTAGCTGGGCTGAGAGGAAGAAGTTTGAAGTCTTCCAAAATCAGAAAGGTCAGCCACAAACCAACCAAACGGGTTTTTTTGGTACAACTCCAATTTATGCCACACTCAGAGGCTCCCCCACTGGACAGTGCAGCCAGGAGATCTTCAGCATCCTGGGGATTGATGTTTTGTTAGCTCAAACTCAGCTTTTCAGAGTCTTGGTGCTGCTGGAAGTTCCGGTAAGCACCACGAAATCGGACAAAAATGACTTGAGATGTGGAGCAGTAAACTGAACCTCAAGTGTTACAATCTTACCACCCACCTGCGCCAGCAGTTTTAGATCTTCCTGGCTCTTTGCCTCCGCAGAACAAGTGGCAAAAAAGAAACTGATCAAAATCTGGTAGAATCGACAATGATTTCACAGTTGTGCTTGAACACATACACCATCTCTGAAATCTATGTTGGCTCATTGATCATCCCTTGGATGGAAAATTGTCCAATGCACTTCCCCCCCGCTGTTTGTTTGCCCGGACACTCTTAGCGAGCAGAATGTGAACTGATTGCTTCAGCTTTGATCAGCCGCAAAGCTCACGTGCGTTTTGTGAGATCTTGTCTTCATGAAAAAAACGAGAGATGTGGATATCTATACTACTGATACTCATACACTCCTTTTTAATAACAGACAGTGCACATTGAAAATTTACAAAATTTACATCAATCTTAGGATACCGACAAATGATAGAAAAAACTGAGCTGTTCAAAGCAAAAAAACACACCCGAATGCTTATGTACAAAAAAAGCTTCATAAAGGGTGGATATTGTTTAACAGTCACCTATACTAAGGACACAAAAAGTGCGCATGCTTTCACTTAGACTTAGACACTTTCCTTTCAAAAAAAAAAAAAAACTCCGGGGAACGAGTCCATATCCCACCTGGGATATGGAGGAAAATCATCGAGTCAAAAGTGCCCTTGCGATGGGGAGATGTTAGTTCCCTGGAAAATAAACATAAAATCCCGCAATCTTCAGCTTTTTGGCCCACCTCTCGAGATCTGCTGGCATCCTTGGAGCTTGATACAAAAAAAAAAGTCATTTTTTTTGGGGGGGGGTCCGAAAAAAAATATCAAAAAGTCGACGTTTCAGGCCATTTTTTTTTTGATACTTTTGATCATTCAGAAATCTGGTGTTCATCAGGTTGAGGTTGGTAGTTTGTTTACCATTATTTACAAAGTTTTTTTTACATCCCAGGTGGTTGTTTGGGATTTCTTCCATCAACCGTAGGTACGTCATTATTTTTACAAACGGAAAAAATACAGTCGCCACCTTAAATCATGAGAAATCACCCCCCAATCACCTTAGTGAACCCCCCATAGAAATGAGGTGATCTAGTTGGCATCAGTGGTTAGTTATTAGTTTCCATCATGACCTTCCGCTGTGCCGATGCCTCCGCCCGAAGTTGTTCATCAAAGTCCGTGGCCTCAACGAACCACATTTGATTTGTTTCAGATATGCCATGGGCACACATGACAACCTGTCATATATCTAAAAAATGAACGAAATGGACACCGAAACATGTTTTTCGCGGGGGTTCCAAGATGATTGTGAAATTTGTTCAGCCCTTCAGTGACTAAAAAAACGTCCTTTCCGTCTCATACATCATCCATCATCCCTCTCCCTTGATATCATGCATTTTGGTTGACTTCTTCTCCCATTCCAATAAGCTCCAATATTCCGGGATTATGTCTCACCTTGAATAAACCCAAATCCATCCGAGATAACCTCCACCATGAGAGCCCAGTAACCATACTGCTACGGCGTGATGTCAAGGTTGCAATTTCAACCTGAAGTGCCTCACGACTCAAAACTGGATCTTGGTTTAGCTGGGAGGGGGGTTGGTGCTATCACTTGGAGAAGACCCTTATCTTGGTGAATTAAGTCGATGTCATTCAGTTGATAGAGATTTACCAGAATTACCTGCAGCTGAAAAGCTCGGGAATTGGTCCAGTGCTACCACTTACCCTTGGTGAAAAAAAATCGAAGTCATGTCATTCAATTTTTTTGGGGGAGAAATCCGCCATGGAAACCGACCTTGGAATCCAGCTTAACCAGCCTCCATCTGTTGTGTGGCTGCCTTCCGTGCTGCCACTGCCACTGGGGCAGCCTCAGCCTCCAGAACAAGCTTTGGCATGGTTGGGTGTTTCCGAAACTAGGGGTACCCCAAAATGGATGATTTATAATGGAAAACCCTATAAAAAGTTGATGATTTGGGGGTACCACCATTTTCGGAAACATCCATATTGACATGATGGAAAAAAAACACCTCAGCCACATGGCGCTTATTCTCTGCTGTCAGCTCTTCACACCTTCCGCCGGGGATGATTTGCTTGAGGAAAACATTGGATCCTTGTGTAAATAGTCCGATTTATTTATGGAAAAGCCGCAATTCCCTCCAATATATTTTCATACCAACCTATTTGTATCTTAAAAGATATTTATATGTAGATACATGGATGTGGTTGGGGGAAGGTATCATGGGTATTGTTGGGCATGTGTGGATGCAAGAAGGGTTTTCAGGCTCGGCTGAATCATTTCCCCCAAACTGACATTAGAATAAATTGGATACAAATCAATGGACCCACAGCAACTTCCCCAAAAACTGTGATCTTCGAAACCTCCTAAATGGAGGACGCTGCGGTGGGTAGGGTGTAATTTTCACGGAAAGAGGTAAGATACTTTGAGGAGGTTGAACTTGACTCCAACCAGCTTGTGGCAATGTGACATCTCATGTTTGAAAGGTCAAATGCGCAACAATTCCAAAGAATGTCAGTTCCTGGTCTTGCAAGACCGGCATGTTGCTCCGACTACACTCCGGAAGGCTGGAAGTGGGGCTGTCCAACAGCTGATTGGGATCAAAATTCCCCATAGAGTTGTCTACAGAAACTGCCTCAACCATTCTTGGTGACTGATCTTTGAACGAACGAATGCAGCATCAAAGCGGTATGGCACCATTTTCCTCCAAGCAGTATGGAGAAATGAGGAACGCCGCAAAGGTTGGTGTCATGGCAATGAACGGCACCCATCATAATTTTTGTCTTCGTTTGCAGTATGTAAGAAGGAAATGGCCATGAGAATGTATGAGAGTAATTAGTTGGGTGTAAGCATTGATTTTGCCTGGAAAACAATCCCTTTGATCAGCAACCCTGACGCCCAAGCAGCTACTTTGGCTGGTGTACAAAAATTTCTGCCGAAGCAAAAAAGAAAAAGAGAGTTACAGCCAGCGCTCTGAAGCACTGGATTCATGTTCCTATAGAACAGAAGTTCACCACCTAGAAATCCTGGCAACAGCAATCACCGTCAACAAGTAAATTGTAGAATGATCACAAACATCTTGGAATTACACAAATCCGGCCCACAGGGGCAAGGAGTGTTGAGTTTTAAGGCTTTCCAGGGCGGTGTGTTGTTGGAGAACAAATTCACCTCAACAACAAAAAAGAGGGGTCCCCTGCGGTTTGACCGCAGCGGGCCATTATTCCAGAGGCGCAAGGGAGAGGGATGGTGGCATGGTCGTCCAAATGGGTTTTGAGAAAATCATGGACAATTTTTAAAGCTCTGGAAAGAATCCCTAAAATGAGAATGGGGGCTGCTTGATACTTACTGAATTCTTTGCCTTACCTGAATGCTGGATTGAAAAGAAGATGTCTTTTGCTCAGTGGCAACGACAATGATTTCAAGTTAGATCCAAGCAAATGTATAGAGTATGTTCAACAGCAAGGTACTTCTTACTTACTCCTTAGTCCTTGCCTGAAGTCTCCTTTATCCGCCCTACTTTTTAACTTCATCCATTACGTCCGCTGCTATCACCAACGCTGCCTAACCAAAAGAAGCTCAAAAAATATCAAAAAAATCAATCATAACAACTCATCATCCACCATCCCCAATGTAAGAAACCCTTAAATCTTATGTGCCAACAGTGAGGTCTTTAGCAGTACGTGTTTCAGCCTTGATGGATCTCTTCAAGGACATGGCACGCTTCAGACTTTTGTGTCCTTTGTTGATGTTCTGCTTCTTCGACAACAACGCCTGGGAAATTGAAAAAAACAGCCACCGTTTAGGTGGCTGCTTTTAAACTCAAGAATGGGCTGTTTAAACTCAAGAATGGAGTTGTCAAAGCTGATAAATTTTCCAAACCCAGCAAACCGCAGCAAGGTTTATATAAAAGGCTGAAAACTCACTCAAGAAAAACAGTTTTTCATCCTCAAAATCACCAATTCTGAGAGCTCTGCAGTTTGGTTTTCAACTACTCCACCTGCTTGATGAAAGTAACCTCGACTGGAACACAAAAATGACATGCCAAAAACATGAAGGGTTGAAATTTTCTAGATCCTTCCAAAACATCGAAAAACCTACCACCATCTCAAGATTTTTCATGTGAAAAATGCCATTTTTCGGGTTTTTTTCCTAAAAATGGTGGGTTTCCCCAACAAACCCACGGGGTAAACTCCTACTAAAAATGATGATTTTGGGGGGTATCACCATCCATGTCACCTCGCATGCGTTCGACCAACTCCTCGTCCTGCACATACTGGGGGGTCTCCTGTGACGACACCAACGGAGTGAAATACCGGAGATGGGGAGAGGAGGAACCAAGAAAAAAACCTAGAGGTATGGGATAAACAATATGAAAAAAGACATATATATATATATATGTATCATATATATATATCATATATATATATATATACATGTTACTTTACTGTTGGAGATGTCTATCTTCAATCCATTGACAACATGAAATTATGTATATATAATTCCCATGCAACCACAAATACCAATATCTTTTTGAAGTAGCTAATCGGTCGACTGAGACATCTCTGCATTTATAATGTGTAAGCTGCACAGCTCCTCCATATGGTGATAAAAGGACCTGATCAAAACTGCGGCATATGTGATGGTTGGAGAGGAAAAAAACATGTAAGCAGTTTGAGAAGTCATGCTGTTCAAAGAAGTACCTAACAAACAAACCAACTAACTAACTGACTAACATGATTCCAATGTTCTTCTTTTGTGCTTTTGGTTGATTGTTTCTCCATCCCTTCACAGACCCGGACTGGAATTCCGCTGCTCCAGGCTCACCTTGAAAGGGAATTTGGGGGAATGTGGTGATGGGTCGGGTGGTTCAAAGTGCCATGGCTTTTAGCTTTCTGAACTGCGAGGTCCCCAACATTTCACCACCACCACTGGCGTCGGTGCCACAGCACTCTCAACGGTCACGTCGGCTTCCTGTGGGACACTTTTTCCAAAAAAGCTGAAGAGGCCATGTCACCACGGTTCAGATGCATGTATCCCACCAAAAAACACCTCATTTTCACCAAAATCAACAAACATCTGATCTCCCGTTACGCCATGCGTATCAAAATCATCTCACGGGTTCACATTTTCAAGATCCTTCAATCTTTGTCCAATCCTCCAATCAAGGGTCAAGGATGAAAACCCCTTGAAGGCACCTCCATGCAGATATCCCTTTGCAACATCTCACGCAAAGCCTGATCCTGTCCCAAAAGGCACAATGTAGGTGAAGTAATAAAGACATTGTTTGCTTGTGTTTTGAAGCCATTCTGGAATTGCACATACTGTGGAAGTGATGTTCCCTCTTCAACAAAACACAGTGACCTAAGCTAGAGTGAGTGGTGTATTGAAGCTAACTCTCCATTCATATTACAGCTCTCGAACTGTCATGGCAACACAAACTGTCCACATCACTAAAAAAGTATGATTTTATTTTCGACACATTCACAACGGTGCGTACAAAGAATAAAATCACACTGCAAATCTTCTCATATCCACTTCACCTCCAAATCTGTACCATTCACAAAAAAAAGAACATCCAAATTTCAGTCATTCAAACTTTCAACCCTCATGTCATCTTGGCTTCTTGTTGCATTTTTGAAGCACATGTTACTTGTGATTTCCTCCCCCTTTTTTGTGTGGGAGGAAAAAAATTTACACATCTCGATCCGCTGCACCTTGACCAACTTCACTGTTTCAAGCTTCTGATTCATCGCCTGGTCCAACTGTGAAGTTGCATGGATTTTGTTGAGGCCTAATTGGCCTAATGCCATTAATAATTATGTAATTTACGAAAAAAAACACAAACACAAGGTTGAGATCATCCCATATTTGGATATTAAATATAGTATACATTAGTGTCCTTTCAAAACTTACAAAATGGCCCTCAAGTTGTCGCAGATTCTCAATGGGTGTCAGTTTTGAATTTTTGCTGGTGGTTGTCCTCCCCCCCTTTTTGACGCCTCCCAGGGGTTAATCCTCTCGGAGTCTCTGTCATTCCGTTTCTCCGGCACCGGAACCTGTTGCGGTTGATGGAAGAAATCCCAAACAACCACCGTTTTTGGATGTGTTTGAAACCCTCTAAGTAATGGTAGATAAACTACCAGGTCTCAACTGGTAAACGCCGGATTTCTGAGCCATTAACAGTAGGTGTAGTTTCCATCATGAGCTACCAAACAAACACGGGTCGCCTTACTTTCCTTATAATGGTTTATTTAAAATCCCCTATATAACTGGGTAGTTTGTCATCCCCAAGAAAAATCCCCTAGAACAACGCCCTTTCTTCATTGCTCAACAAGAAATCTGATTTGTTGTCACCCTCCAGGCTTCAACCTCAACCAACAGCAGCAACCAATGCCTCCACCACACTACTGGGATTCACATAGCTCAATGGCCTCACCAAAGTGGCCCAAGTTTCCCCAAAGAATGTATTGCAATTCGAGGAAACCACCTGGAAGTGGATATGGGATGATATGGAGAGGTTCAATGTCTTTAAAAAAAAACATGGGATGAATGATACTGATGCGGCTTTTTATGTCGAAGTGTTCCACAAAATAAGCTCAGTTGGTATCCCCAACTTGCATTGAGGAAAAATATCACCACAACGAATTTGTGTGCACTATTTTGCATTCGAAAAAAAAAAAAAGCGCATCCACAAGGTATTTCCCTGGCAAAAATCACCTTTCCCAAAAGCAAAGGCGCCCGCTTTGCATTCAAGTGCTAACCTCAGCAACCCTTCAACAAACCTTTACCGTAATATGCCAGGAACTCGCGGGTGTTCCACCGCCCAGAACCTCCCGGTGTTCCCGCTCTGGAAGCGGTTAACCCCCCGGAAGCTTTTATAGGTTAAAAAACCCCATAAAAATTTCAGCTGTTTTTTTGGAAAAAGATTGAAAAGTAGGAAGTTTTCAACACTTGGGCTTCCCTGGCTCTGAAAGATTTCCAGTGACCAGGCTCTTTGGCATCACCCCACTGCTCACCTTTTGTCGGACCTGAAAAAATAGAGGGTTAGGGTTTGCACGGTAGTGAAATTGTGTTGGGGGATGTTGGGGGTTTGGGGATGTTGGGGGTTGGGGATTTTGATGGATTTGGGGGAGGTTATGCTTGGTGGGTTTGATTATAACTTTGACTTCTCGAGATGTTGCATGACAAAACCTTTCTCAACAACTTTTCCGTGATCTTGTTTCGACAAATGACAAACCATTCTGTGGGGAAGAAATTCCAGCCAACGTTGAAAGATCTACACAACAAGCCTCTCATTTAAGCGTCTCGAAGGCAGAGCATCCGCACCGCGCTTCGTAGGTGTACTGCATAGTTGGTGAAGGGTTCAAACCTCAACTGCCCCAGGAGTCAGTCACCCCACCAAAACACGGGGTTGGGACGCAAGGCCCCAAAACAACAGAGCAACATGCACAAACGTTTCCTTTAACAGCAGAAAAACTTTGTGCCTATGCATTTGCTGTATGTATATATATATATATATATTCTTACAGTTTTGGCTACATCCCCCAATGGCCTAATCATATAAGAACAGGATGTTTACCGGCGAAGGATAAACGCTTCCCGGCTGCTCGATTGATTTATGAATTCTTGCGCCATGATGGCCTTGAAAGCGTGATTATGTCGCGTCGCACGGAAGGCCGGCATTTTTTGATTTTGTCACTTGGAAGTCTGCACGAACTGAACTCGCCTGCTGTTAAACACCTGCGCATTGCTGTGGTTTCTTTGTTGTCCCATGCTCGGTCATGCTGGATGGATTCGGACAGCCGCCTCCAGCACTGCTGCATACGCAGTGATCAAATATTCAGCCACATCATCTTGTCAAGGTCCCACTGAATGAAACAAAACTGTGCCAATGCATTGTCAATTGCTGGTACCAGGAGCCAGACATAAAAACCACGGTGTGTATGAAAACTTGCATGTCAGTGCGTTTTTCATGATACACACCCAACCAATCAACTGCTGACATGTCTTTGGGTACCTACCCTGCTAGGAGGTGACCTCTTGGTGCTGGGAATTCAATACAACTCAGCCTTCCAAATGTGGCTTTTGTTGGAGAAAAAAATGGTGGTGGTTCAACGCCTTTTTAAAGGAACCAAATGACATTCTTTGGCGGCCTTTTCCACTGGAAGTTTCTTTTACTCGGAGAGATTTCCGGTGAACGTATTTTGCGGCCTCAAGACTTAAAAAAGCTACTAACCTCCTACTACTCCCCGACCATCAAAAAAATCAAAGGAATCCATACCAAAAATTTTAGGCCCCCTAAAATTGGAGTATGGTGGTCCATCCATTTGGGTGGACATTTTCCGATGACATCACCATGTCGATCCCGATCTGAGATTCCCTCACTGTGATCTCGCCTCCATCTGAGCTCGTGCCTCCCGACCTTCCGGCCTTCAGGGGGGTTGGAGGGTGGAGGATACAGAGGATACCCCTGAAATGGGGGGGGGGGGTTAGTAAAATGCTACATCCGATATTTATCCCCAAAAAAAACGAACATAGTTGCTGAAAATGGATGGTTGGAAGATGAAATGTCACTTTTTTTTATTTGTCACCTTTTTGGGGGGACATGTTAGTTTTTGGAGGGGTAGAAAAAATCATCGGGATTTTGACTGATGTGCTTTCTTTTTTTGATGTTTTGACTGTTGAACTTTTATGGGATTTCAAATGTCTTCCTTTCGAGGCAGACAGTAAGATCTTTTTTGCGATTCTTTTTCCCTCTGCGGCAACATCCTTTCTCAACCTTTCCTCTTTTGATGTCTTAGTCCACCGCTATGTGATGTTCCATTCAGTTTTGGTTCTTCTTTGCCATCTTCAACCACTTTGGTTTGGCTCCAAAAGACTCTTTTGTGAATCATGAGGCACCAACCTTGGCGCGAACCGAAATTGCCATGCTTATCCATCAGGTCCAACATCCATGGTGGATATGGACTAAAGTGACTGGTGAACTTGTTGTTGTACCGAAAACCCCAGAAATCCGAGGAATTTCACCATCTTCCAACTTGGAGATACCCCGTTCACCCAGGAAGCGCATAATCTGTGGCTCGGCTGGCTGAGGAATCTAAATGTATGAAGTTGTCGATCAATCTTTGTAAATGTAACACCCAGCCATCCTGGCGAAAACCTAAGAAAACCCAGGGTTCATTGGAAGTCTGGCTGTTGAGACGCAAATGCATCAAGTTCAAATCGCGATCCAATTCTGCCTCCGCAATGGTCCTGGGTCGGGTCCGATGACTACAAACTGCCACTACGCCAACTGTTGACCTTCCAAAAAGAAAGGCACCCCAAAGTAAAATTATATCTCCAGAGACATTTCAACTACAAACTTCGAACCGAAACACAATCTTCTAACGTTACCAAAGTCACCCTGGTTCATTCAGCACCGGCATCTCCAAATGTGGTAACTGTCGATAGCTCAAGGTGCCAACCTTTGCACCACCTAGTGGAAACATGAGCTCAGGCATCCATCGCTCGCCTGAGGTAAGTTAAGCATGGAAAGGTCTTCCAAACTGGAAATGATATTGAAATTAACATGTCCACATCATGATTGCGGAAAAAATTTATCTAACAACCTTTTAGCGTATATAAATGGAACTGCTTTCTTTTGATTCGAAAAAAAATGGAATGGGCACCTGGCACATCTGGTTGACTCTTCAGGGAATAGAGAAAAGAAAGACCAGGATGAACACCTAAACTCAGCAGGCAAAGCTGTTTCCGTTCGCTGAAGAGAAGCCATGTGCTCCCATCGAGGAGCTGTCCAAGGCTTGCTCCTATGGAAGGTTTGGTAGATCGCGTCCGTGACAAGAAACGCCTGGTGGGCCCGGTGGTGTGAAAAATAATCAGGGAAGAAAATAAATAAAACCGTCAAAATATGTTATAGATGACCCAAACCAGCAATGATTTAATAATGAGCTTTCTGTAGGGAATGTACAGTATAACATGTGTAGTTGCGCGTATGTGGGTATACACGAAAAGGGAGAGACATACATTCACTCACCTATTTTACTATTCTTATATGTATATGCAAACAAATCTTGTAAGGCTGTGGTGGTCACGGGACTTAGAACTGCTTTCCATACACAGATCGATAGAGAAATAGATGAATGAATAGAAGTGAGATGAATCTACTGTATCAAAAGCTTCCAATAGATTTCATAAATAGGTGATATACCAAAATCCTTTCACCTCAAAAAAAAAAACACAAAATTCTAGCAACAAAGATCTCAGCCAAGGACTAAATTTCTTATAACCAAACATGATCTTTTCAGCCACGACACTGATGAAGTGCTTCCAACCTTCCGTGAAATCCAGCTTCGTTGCGTAGAACTCTCATGGCTGCCCCTTCAGGCCGTCCCTCACGGCACCAGAACTCATCCCAGTGGGGTGTGCCGATAGGCCGTCCTGGGGGGGGGCAAACCCAACAAACAGGTTGACCAACAAAACGGTGATGAGAATAGTTGCTGACCCAAACAAATGTTGTTGAAAATGAGTTGTTAAAAAAACAAAAATTGCCACCAAGTGGTTTGGGACCCCCAAATCTAAAACCATGAAAAAAATGGATCGTAAAAAAAAAAAAAAAACTTAGCCAGGTCACGATATGTCAGAAGTCCAGCATTCACAAAGCTTTGCACAGCCTCAAAGACTTCCTGATCACCTCGGCCGGAAACCAGTGATTTTCTTTCCATGTTTGAATCATGGTCCAAGTTCCACCCACGCCCACCTCTGGACTCGTGAAACTTGGTGAAAACAAGGCACAATAATCGTGATATATGATCGTTTCCACACAGCAAGTGATCTGTCGTAGCACTGCAAAGGTGTCCCGAACCACTGACTGAAAATCATGTTGCGCGTCAATCACACAAGCACTGATATTTTGCGCTGCAAATTGACCAAAAGCGTGGGGTATCGAAGCATCGAGGTGCAAACTCAAGATATTGCTGAAGGTGCTTCCATCCCGTCGTAGTAATTTGCTTCGATTCAGATTATACCTGACTTGTGAAAAACAACTTTTGGAAAGATCAACCCAAAGACAAAAAGACATATTGGCATGCAACCTATGACTACTCAGATTGAATTAGAATGTTTCAGCAAGCTGAAACAAAATCCTGCAAAATTTCTACCAAAATCATCTACACCTACTATCATCTACATCTACATGAGAATCTTTCCCCCCTAAATCTGATTGCATAACTAATCCAATTCTCAGTGGCCCTTTGCCCGTCATCGCTTCTCCAAGGTCCCAATGCACTTCGGTGGCCAAGACCATCCCAAAATTCACTGCCAGCGCGGCAGCTGTGTATCCCCAACCAGTGCCAATGTCAACTGCTGTTCGTGCAGCATAGCGGTCCGATCTAAAAAGGTTGATGATGTCCTCCAAAAAAAGTTGGGATGAGTCGGTGAATTTTTTCTCATATTTTTTTGGGATCTTTGGAGGGATATTTTTTTGGGGGGGTTGTAACTTTCAGAAGTGATGAATCTCAGTTGCTGCAACTGTAGCAATCCTAAAAGAATGCCTTGACCACCAGGGTCGAGGTTCAGAAGAGTTGCATTTATATTTAAAAAAAACTGCAGCTTATGAATAGAAAACCTGGAGGATGACCTACAATAACTGCAATAGCCAATAGCGATTATATATATATATGTCTGTATAATGTACATATATGTATATGTATACTGTATAATGTTATATGTATGTATATAGTATATAGTCCTCATCTCAAACCGATCCTTCTATTGGCTTCCTCCTTGAAGCGCCGTGTGGAGACGCCCAAATTCAAGGTCTCATCAGCCAACTGACGACTGGCAGGCCATGGTTGGCTGGTTGCAGCAACCACTGACAGAATCCAACAGATCTTGCGCATCTCTGGAGGCTTCTTGTTGAAGCTGCATTCCGCCCAGCTAATTCTGGCACAAGATGGTTAAGGTGTTTTTTAGTGATTCTCTCTAAATTCCAGGGTTGTGTAAAAACAGAAGGCTGTTTGGGTGGTAAGGAAGTGTAATTCTGTTGCCTTTTTGTTGAAGCCTTGCTCCTTTTTTTTGTACCCACAAAAACATGATGTTCCAGATACAAGGTCCCGAGTGGTCCCTTGAGACACCAAAGGTGCTGCTAAATGTTGGTCATCCAACAAGCAGGTCATCCGAGTCATCCAACTTACCTCCATCCGGCCATCTGCTACATGGCTACCCATACCTATCCCTGGTCAAAGATGTTCTATCCCTTTAGATCGGGGAAGTTTGACCAACTGGAATTCCTGGATTTTCCCAATTTCGGGTTGAAGTTGCAGGTCGTTTTTGGGTTTTTTTCATCGTTGCTGCCACCCAGGCCCCCCTGACGTGGTATCCACTGGTGGTCCATCCGATCCCATGGATCCAACGGCTGCCAAAAACCTCGGCGGCATCAAGCTGGATCTACCCCCCACCCAGGATGCCAGTTACAAATAAAGGTCTATTTATAGGGATTCCCTACTAAAAATGGAATAACCCTGGAAAAAGGTTACTGTTACTGGTTAGGGGGTAGATCCAAGATACCAGATAGTTTTATGGAATTAGAAGATACATTGTTTCTTAAGAGAAAAGGCAAAATGAAGTTTACAAAAAAAAGGCTTAGTCGTTGCAAAAAAACATGGAAGTTTGACTCCAAGAAGTAGACAGATGATTTGAAAAGACCAGCAGAGTGAGAAACACAGGTGTTGTCACTTTCTGGTTTGAATCAAACTTGTTTCTTCTGTCTGCATCTCTTTGTTTGTATCAAGTATTGATGCATCAGTGATTTATATACATGTACTTCTTCAATCGACAGATCTGTTCAAAAACTTCGCAAACCGCAGCAACAATGTTCACAAGCTGTAACGGAAGCCCTACCTTTTGCACGTGCTCATCAGATTGATTCTCAATCTTGGGGAATACTGCATTTGCAGCAAGCCGCTGCAAGACTGATTGCTAGGAGATTCGGGGATTCTGAGGTTACTTGGCAAAGCAACCCAGGAACGAATTTATATCCAACTATGCCACCAAAGCTGTGGCAAGGAATTTGTTGCCTCACGCCCATCCCAGATTCAGACTGCTTCCACCTCCAGGTGGCCGTAAGACTCGAGTGGTGGGAGTATCTGAAAGCACATTTCCAGAATTTTGATCTGCTCCATTGGCGTAGGAATTGGATGACACTCGAAGTCTTTGTCCAAAGGCATCTGGTGCTTGAGAACAGCCACCACCTTGAGGAATTGGAGCACGTTCCCCACGGCCACGGCCAACAGCTGGTCCAGTGTCCCAGGCCAGGCTAAATTGTGAATGACCACCCGGTGGCCGTGACACGCGGGTGGTTGGTACGCCTGTCATGACATTGCCGGTATTTTGATTGTGTCCACTGGCATAGCTATTGGAACTTTCCCGTGGCCGCACCCCATAAGCCTCGGCTCCACCCTGGGGTCCCGGTCCCCGTGCCCCCGCAGCGCGAGCACCAGACGGCGCGCCGGCTGCTGGTGCAGGAGGGATGCCGGGAGCCGTTGGGGGTGGGCACTCGGCACGGGCTCGACCTCGACCCCGAGGTACCGGTGCTGGTGTGTCATCCCAGCCAAGGCATAGAGAGGACTTGCCACCAGGTGGTGCGGCCACACGGGTGCTGGGAATGTCGGCAATGGAGTTTCCACAGTTTTGATTCGCACCATTCGCAAAGCTGTTGCCAGACACTCGTGGCCGGGCACCAAAGGCTACATCGCGATCGTCAAACATCTCAACTAGAGGAAGTGATGGAAGCAAACAAACCCAGAGATCTGCGGCTACGGACAATTCTTGAGCAAAAGCAGGATGGATGTGGAACCCTTTCATCCACCTATCTTCGTTTCTCAAAGCCAGATAACAGGTTGAAGCGGTATCATGGGAAAGCAGAACTGCTTGTTCAGAAGTTGGCAGCAACAAAATCAAAGAATCTCTTTCCAACCAACCACAACTTGTGAGTGATACAAGTTCATCCCCACTTGGTGTCCCCGACTCAGCAATCGAAAGGCCTCTGGGCCTTTGATGGGGTCACCCCAGACAAGGGGGCCAGTCTGGTTAGATCAACTTCTGGTAAGTTGAAACCTGAAAAAAAAAATCAGTCCTCACATCAAAGATACCTCTTATCTAAAGATACCAAGTAATTTTCCTTTGAACTGTTCAGTTCATCCTCATTTTATGTATAGAATCGTAGCCACCGCCTTCAAAGTTGGCTTATGATAGCTTCATCTCCTCAACAGAAACGGTGCATTGCCAAGCTGCGCATGACGTTCACCCTGTGAGTCTTCCAACAGCTCGAAGAGAACCGAGGCTTTTACCTCAAGGGGGGATACAAATAAGACCTCTCCAAGCCTGAAAATTGGTGTCAAAACAAAGGCATCACCCCAATTTTTATAGTTGATCCCAACCTTGAATTTACTTTGTTACTTTTGTTGATGAAACAAAAAGAACTTCCCGTTTTAGAATCACTTGAGAGACACTGTCATCCTGTCATCACAAAACTACTTCTTCCAAGTAGGGACTTCGCACCTGTACCTCCGTCCTTTCGAAGAAGACCTCCTGCAGCACCTGGAAAACATTCAGCGAACATCGAAAACGCAGAACTTTACCAAGTTGCAACTTCCAGGTTCCGTGATATCCCTATTTGGCCTAACAACTTCATGGAAAATTCCACTCAAGCAATGATGTGTCTATGATATATCTTCATCAAGAACCCCAAGAGTATGTGTATATATTATATATGTATATATACCTGCATATATATACAATTCAAAACATGTACACCCCTGAAGATTAATATGGAACATAATTCCCTGGAGGTTTGGTTCAAATCATTTTCCTGTCTTTTCATGTGTGATTTGCAGGTTCCAGCCGTTAATCTTCCAGGGTGTATCATATACATGTCTGACTTCACATGTTCATAATATACATGTTTCCAAAAATAGTGGTACCCCCAAATCATCCATTTTAATAGGGTTTTCCATTATAAACCATCCATTTTGGGGTACCTTTATTTTTGGAAACACCCATATATCTTCAAGCCCAGGAACCATCAGCACCCATCTTTGAAAAACATGACCGGCCCTGACCTGCTTCAATTGAGGCTCACCAATCCGTTGAAGTCGTGCAGCATCATCCTCCAACATGTTGGCACCTGATGTTCCCCAATCGGTTTGGGATGATACGTAATGACTTCAATTGGTTTTGCTTGTTTGTTTCATGTAAAAACCGAAATCATTCCAAAATGGTTGAATCCGGAAAAACATGTTTCCTGATTTGTTACACTATTTTCATAGATTCATCCCTTTCCACCCCTTTTTTGGATAAAAAACACATCAACCTCTAGGTTTTTTTTCCACTAACCCCCAGCCTGTAGTACAACAGGACAGAGCTGCCATAGGAGCCTTAGAGCTCAACAAGCCAAGCTGCAACATGGGGAGCCTTGGAGTTCAACACCCCTGAGCTCTGTACGATCAATGTGGCCTCCCAAAGTTTGCCGAGAAAAACTCGACGACGACGACTTGGGACCCGATGGAAAGAGAAATGATGATTTGGGGATTTTAAAGTGAATACTGTAGGTCAAATGAAAGCAGGAACAATTAGCTGCGGTTTGAGAAATGATGCATTGTTTTCTGGCTCCAAGATTGCCTTTGATAAGAGACTTGTTTTTGTTTCCCGCCCCAGATTGGAACGATGCATCGACGTCTGTCATATACACTCACAAAATCACCGTGGAACCTTGAAAATTTATTCCCTGAACCACAAAAATTCATTGACTCAACCCTCCAAAAATTTCCGGGCTTTGGGATCAGTATTTCATCCTGATACCAAAAAAGCCCATTTAATCACCCCATGGTTCTCCAAACGAACAAAAACCAACGGCCTCTCGTCGTGCCGCGGCCGCCCGAGCCGCCTGACCGGGCCTGGATCTACGGATCTAAGGATTCCAACTTTAACTCACAGAGGATTTTTCTTTGTTTGAAGAAATACAGTATACTCAATGCGTACTTACAAATATATATGTGTATATGTATATATATATGTATATATATATATATATGTATTTATGATAGTTTTTCTGTTTTTGTTTGGCAAAAATATGAGACAATGTCTATCGAATCTTATCCGATCCACTATGTGAGTGTGTAATCTTAGTCAATGTAGTGAGCATTCATATCTTTGGACTTTTGAATCCCCAAAAGCTGTTGGAGAACAACAAAAAGATTCTTCAAAGTGCGTCTAGTAGTACTTTTTGGGTGAAGAGTAAACTAAAGTTGACTGGAAAATCAATTCCCCTTCCATGGAGGACTTAAGCTGGCTCACATCTGGCCCCAACAAACTGATTTTGAAGACTGTTGCTTCCAAAAATATCATAGAACTTTGACAGGCTGGCTGCTTTGACAAGCTGCTTGCTACACAACACCCGTACCTCAACAGCCCAAGAACTAAAGTAAAGCCCGAAATGATGTTTTCCAAAAAAAAATCTCGCATTCCAGACCTCTTGTTCACAACACAAACTGCACCCTTCCGCTACAAACACCCTTCACTGAGTTTCCAACACAAGTCCAGAAAAAACATCAAAGACTCTGCTGCCATCTACCACATCAGACCTGAAATGCATGCAAAGGATCCGTGTTTAGAATCGCAACTCTTTCCAGGGTAGCCACCAAAACTAAATGACTATACAAATATGTCGTCAAAATTAAAAAGACTTAGAATCCAATGTTTCTCCCACAGCAATCACTTTGTTTTTTGAAACCCATTTCAACCCCCGCAGGAAGCACTGAATCTGCATCCTAGTTGCCACGTCTTCAATTCCTTCGTAAAGCTTCTGGCCAATCCCAGCTGCCTGGAAGCAAAAAAATATAGAGTTTCACGAAGAATTCAGCCTTCAACCTTCAGCAGTCTTGTCTGATGTCCAATTTTTTCATCATGAAACTCTGTAGGCCTATTGAATATTGGTATTTCACAGTGTTGTACACCTGTAAGCCCAACAAAAAAAACTCATCCACTTCAAGATCAACAGGCGCTCTTTTTTTTTCCGATCCTTTCAGCGCTTGATTTGGACGTTTTAGTGTCCAGCTTTCTCACACTTTTTTAACAACATTTCTCTTTGTCGTAGATTTACTAGTCACGGCATGAGCCGCGCTACTGAGCCACACCACAGCCTCCAAGACCTCCTTCAGGCAAAGTGCCTGGTTGGGTCATTCCACCCTCGAGTGCCTGCTGCCCCATCAGCGGCTGAGACATACCGAGGCCATCTTGTCCTGGCTGTGTTTGAGCCATCATTGGCTGTGTCATGCCATAAGCTGCACAGCCACCCAGGCCATCTTGTACCTGGGGCTGTCCCATCATTCCTTGAGGCATGCAGCCACCACATGCTCCAAGACCATCTTGTGTTTGTTGTGGCTGTCCCATCATTCCTTGTGACATGCCGTAAGCAGCACATCCTCCCAAGCCATCTTGTGTTTGTTGCGGCTGTCCCATCATTCCTTGTGACATGCCGTAAGCAGCACATCCTCCCAGGCCATCTTGTGTTTGCTGTGGCTGTCCCATCATTCCTTGTGACATGCCGTAAGCAGCACATCCTCCCAAGCCATCTTGTGTTTGTTGTGGCTGTCCCATCATTCCTTGTGACATGCCATAAGCAGCACATCCTCCCAGGCCATCTTGTGTCTGCTGGGGCTGTCCCATCATTCCACAGCCACCACACCCTCCCAGGCCATCTTGTGCCTGCCCCATCATTGGCTGAGACATGCACCCCCCACAGCTACCCTGACAACCCCCACAGCCACTCATGTCAGAAGACATGCAGCCACAGCCACCGCATCCGTTCATGCCGCAACCGTAGCCAGCACATCCACAGCCTCCACAACCACAGCCTCCACAACCCATCTGGCCCATCTGACCTTGACACCCACCACATCCACAACCTCCCATTTGACCCATCTGTCCCATCTGACCCTGACCCATCTGGCCCATCTGTGGGCTCATGCCCATTTGGCTCATGTCACCCATCTGTGACATACCCATTCCACCCATACCATTCTGGCCATATGGGCTACTAAGATGCGACATGTCACCACTATTTCTGACCGCTCCGTAACCCGTGGGTCCACCTGTGCCACCCTGCACATTCTTAGCCACCATCTGTCCTGGTCTGTTGATGGACGGCTCTATGTCATAGGTGACAATATCACCTGGCTTGGGGACGGATCCCACGCATTGCTTGACGTGAAGGAATACATCTGGACTTCCATCGTCTGTCGAGATGAAACCAAATCCTGCCAACAAGGAAAGTTGAAAGGTTGACAATGTTACAGGTTAAACATATCGCAAGAGCAAGTTAGAAACAACTGCTCTTTTTAGCACCCCTTTTTGGGGAAACCTACCAAACAGCCTTCTGGTTTGTCCCTAAAACCGACGTTTTGCACCCAACAAAAATCACGCTCAAGCTCCCCTGATCACCAAACTTCGCACCCACATAAAAAGCTCCGTATATATATATATATATATATATACATATATATATATATATACATATCATATCTTCGCCACCTTTAGTAAAAATTTAAAGCAAAAAAAAATCAACAAAACGTCCTTTCTCCGAGTTGAAGGTCTTCACTGGACCCGTTCGAGACCCTGGGCCTCGGACCAATTTCCATGGTGAAAATTTTCCAAGGCTTGGAATGGTACTTTTGTTGGGTTTCTATTCATTTGTTGTGATTTTTAATTTTGATGCGTTTTGGTTTGTGACGTAAAGTCTTTTATGTCAAAGAAAGTTTCTTGAAGAAAGGTTGGTTAAAAAGAAAATCTTTGCTAATCTCATATTAATATGAATATGTCTATTTCTTGTGGTGAACATCCAATCAACACCTTGCAGTAGCAGCTGCTTCCAAGTGGCTTTTCACCTGTTGTGAAAACCTGAGAACACAGGCTTTGGCAAAACTCAACTGGCAAGGCAAAAAATAAAATAAAAACATCCTACCTGTAGCGATACCATGAGCCTTGTCACCTTCTGTGCCTCATCAAAAACGACAGTCAAGCTGACTATATGAGTGGAGTCGATATTCTCCAAGTTAATGCTATCTAAGCAAAAACACAGCCCCCCCTTTTCACCTGTATCATCATTTGCCCACTAATAACCCCACCTTCCAAAAATAAACTTTAAAAAACTAAATAAATAAACTCCATCACACCTACAGAAGTCAGGCCTTCCTATAAAAGTGCGGTTCTGACAAAATAATATCAGATCATAGTATCAAGCAACGCATCGCCACTGCCACCAGGCTGTTCTTTCACCGCGGTGCCTCCCTTGACGTTCTTCGCCTCAAGTTGTCACACCACTAGAGATGGATGGGTCCCACCCAACCTCAACTCAACCTCCCAGTGGGTTGCAACTGGAATCAACTACCAGGTTTACCAACATCCCCAGTAAAATCAACTACCCAGACTACCCAACAGGTTGAATCAACTACCCAACTGCTTGGATCTGATTCAAGTTCTTGGATCTGATTGGATCCTACGACTTTCAACGGATTTCACAAACTTGGCACCTGCATTTGTCCAGGCTTGGACTTGCTAGGCTCAAGATCGAACCTGAGTACTCAGTCGATCTTGTGCGTGTCGGTCGGAAAAAATGCGAAAATATCGTAGGAAAACGACCACTCTCAAAAAAGAAGAAAATCCTATAAATGCACTTTTGTGGTGTTTAAAAGATTGTGATGTTTGAGTGATTCGAAGGATATTCAAACATTATAGTCATATCAAATCATTTAGGATGGTGTCCATCAACAGCCATTCTTCAAACCATACCAAGGAGCGAAAGAATGTCACCAGCTGCCGGTTGGTTGTTGTCAATGCAGTCCTCTCGTTGGAAGAGGATCGAGTCTGGGGGGGAAAAGTGGGCCCCGGATCCAGTTTCAAATGGAGTTATGGGGCCCCTATAAATGTCCGCAAATATATTAGCACTTAAGGTTCTAACCGTACTATCGTAGCTTATAGGGGTTGCGACCCCATTTATAATTGGTAGGGGCCCACCTTGTATCTGTGGGTTTTTTTTGAAATAGTTCATAAACAGGAAAAAAACGTGAAATTTACTTGGTCCTGTTGGAAATGTTGCAGTCAATTTGAGGGACATCGATCACCGATTTGAATGATGAAATCCTAAGGTGTGGTAAGAAAATTCCAGAAGTATCATGCAGCACAAAGCCTGTTGGTATGATGTATTTACAAGCATTTCAAACCAATGACTCATGATAGATCCCAACTTCTGAGAAGAAGAGCTTCAAAAAAAATAAAGCTCCCTGCTTTTTCGTGCCTATTTTCATTGCGCCATCGTCCATCCCGAGTTTTTCACCACCGAGCCCCCAGTCCTTGATGTGAATAAAGACATCTGTGCCTGTTCCACCTTACATCGATGTTTCAACCAGCCTATAAAAATCTCACCTTCTTAGAAAATGGCCATTGCTACTGTTGATGGTTCAGAAATCCCAAGCAACCACCGTTTGGATGTATAAACCCTTTAAATGAATGGATAAACTATGCAACCTCAACTGGTTAGCTGGATTTCTGAACCATCAACAGTGTGTTTTTGTTCCCTTCGTGCGGGAAACAAGTATAACTACCAGTAATGTTCCTTTCTTCGTCAATCACACCAAAAAAATTGCTTAGTACAAACAAAACAGATATAGGGCCTGCTGGCCTATCAGGCACGAACACACAAAACAAAATAAAAAATAGATGGCAAAACATAGGTGTTGGATTCACCCCATGCCAGGGCACAATCGATGAAACCAAAGCCCTTCGCGCCATTGAAGGACTTCACTCGGCCGGAGGCACTCATGACACCTTGGTGTTAACGGGGGTCACTCAAAATAAATGGCTTGCGAAGTTTTTTGATAGAAGTGGATCGGGAAAGAGTGGGGATAGCTAGAAGTGAAGTGATGTGAATATCATATATATATATATACGTATATATATATATACATGAAACATTATCATATATATAATATATATGAGAATTATTTCAGTCTTCTTACCGCTTCACCCTTCCAAAATTGAGGGCCAAAAGGCAGGCTGCAAGGTGGATGCGGGCATGTAGTCTGGACACTGCCCCAAAACGAACCAACTCACCCTTTCGAGCCAAATCATCGGATCATAAAGCGACAATGTGAGCGACTTTTGGTCAGATTGACCAACAAATTCAGTTGGATCCAAGCCTGATATTTTGGTTGTTTCAACAACATCATCAACAACAACAACAACAACAAACGAGAAGCTGCTTCTCGCTACTTCTAGATCCAAACCTTTGACGAGAATTTGTTTGTGTCATGAAGCTGCACTTCTGCCTGTCTTTCACTATCTGTGACATGACCCCAAAAAGCTCATGATGTTTTGGAAATTCCACATCAGTTGTGATTTCATCAGCACCCAATTTGTGTCTCTTTCATTGAAGTTCTGGTTGATCATGAAATTACTAGGTACACCCTCGAAGTTTAACATAGCCCCTGAGAAATGACGTTTGGAAGACTAATTTCCTTTTGGTATGGTAGATTTTCAGGGTCTATGTTAAACTTCCCATTCGGTAGTTCAATGGTATTTCTATCTATTTCTTGTCCATCAGTTCATGTCCACCCATCACCCTTCTTCGCCTTGCTTGCCACACAGGCAGCTTCTGTGCCTTCCGTGTTCATTGTTTTGTTGTTTTTTCCAAGTTGACTAACGAAACAAAAAAAAACTGATTCCATTTAATGATACTCTTTGGTTAACAGGCATTCACATAAGGATGATTAGAATTTCATAACCAAGGGTAACTTAACCGACCTCTATGACCTAAACAACCAGCCTGGCAGTTTGTCAATCCTGGCCTCCTTGACCTCTTTGGCGACGGTTTGACAAATGCGGATGCTGAGAATGCAAAGATCTTCAAGGACCTCGGCCCCGAAGTGTTTTGCCGCCACTTTTTTATTGAAAATAGATCATCATAGTAAATAAGATAAATTACTCATCACATGAGGCCTTTTACGCCATCCAGACATAGATATTCGATTCTCTGACTTCAAGTGAGAGAAGCAACATGCCCATAGCTTTGTGTGTCAGTATCTACTTATATCTATCCTTGTCAGTTGGGCAGCCCCCACGATGGACGGAGCGAAGTTTTGCAGCATGTGCCAAAAGCAGTTGCGTTCTGGTTTCTCTGGATGTCGTGGGTCCTTCCCACCAGAAAGCAACATGCAGCGCACAGAAGCTGTTTGCGGCTACTTGTCAGCATGTTGAGAATGGAAGGTCACTACCAAGAGAATATCAAAAGTCAAGAAAGACCAGATCCTGAAAGGAAGAAAGGAAGGAAAGAAGCAAAAAAGGGTGAGAGCCACATCATCTGTTCTGCAACCCTCATCGCTCCAGCAGGCTAAAGAGCGTCGTCATATCCTGCCAGAAACGGACAACGTGACATTTATGCAAGAGATGCTAGCTGCTACCTCAATCTAGCGTTCCTGCCTATATGGAGCATAAATGTTGTATATCAAACAAACGTCATCATGAATAGAGTCTAAAGAGCTAATATATGTATTATATGTACACCCGAGTTGCACTGTCCTGATCGGTCAATTGAAGTTCATCGAACATCCTGTGCACAAAACCAGCACAGAGCTACAACACATGCAGCACTGCCAACAAAATCTGAGTCTTTGGAATCAGAAGACCTGCCATCAACCAAAACGAACCAAACAAATCGCTATGTTCCAATATCTTCACAAATCGTCTATCGGCTCTTAACCCCAACCAAACTAACAACTCCAAAAATCCCACAAATTCCTACCACTCTCCAAAACCAATAGAACTGCCCCCCCATTACAACCCCACAAAAAAATAACCTAAGTAACCACCCACCTCTGATAATCTTCCGGTACACGACTTCGCCGCCGTGTGGGTTGTTCCTTATGCCTCGGTGATTTGAAGAAAAAAACCTAACCGACGGGCGCGAAAGCACGGCGGTCCCGGCGCTGAGATGCCAGGCTGAATGAAACCATTCAAAATCCGCTGCACCAAGGATTCCATGCTGGCCTCCAATTTGAAAGTGAACATGCAAAAAGGAAAAACAACTTCTAGGGTATGAGAATAATAATGAAAGGCATTCATTCAAGAGACAACACCACAATTCTAGTATAGCCGGATATGACTGACAAATATCATCTGGAGATATCCCCAGAAGGAACATACATCTGCGCTCAATTAAGCTGAGAAAGGCCTGACGATTCACCGATCGAATCTTTGCCAGCAGCTTGCTACAGTGGCTACGCAGCTTCTTCCTGCACGTCGCCGATGTGCTTGATGTGTGCATCCAAAAAAGATCGGTTTAAAAAAAAGGTAGGGAGCAACGATCCAGCCTAAATGTGTTGAGAAAAGCTTCTCATCAAAATGATTCAAAATGGACTGATATAACCATTCCAAGATTCCAATACAATCATGCAAGAGTCAGTCTCCTATTCCTGTCACATTCTCCACTCCAAAAAAAAAGGCTCCTGATGTGTTCCAAGCGCAGGGAAGGCCGAACTAGGTCTAGCACCCAATAAAACTTGGTCCTGGAATCGGCCAGCTCCCAACATCGGCAGCTGAAAAAAATCGCGGAAACACCTGCAACTGCGCCTGGTCAACTTCTCTTTGGCATCAAAATCACAAAGGCGGAAGAACCTCCCAAAGACACCAAAAGATGGAGGTTTTTTCCGCTGACATGGAAGTTCATGTGAGATATTCCTGACAATTTATATCCCAAGCACAGGAAACCCGAATCAACCAAAAGTCTTCTGATTGAACTGTGGCGGGGCCTTTTAGCCTCATGGGAGGACATGTTCCACATCTCACCAGCCTGAAGTTCAACAGATGCATCAAGTGTGGCACAAATTTCCCAGGCAAATGATTGTATTCACCATCATATTTACCTACTGCAGAACCAACTTAGCATCTTCTTCTTCTTCTTCTTCTTCTTCTTCTTCTTCTTCTTCTTCTTCTTCTTCTTCATTCGCACATGTGACACGACCTTTTTGCTTGGTCCCTTCCTGGCCGAGGCGCTTTCAACACAAACTTGCTCAGGTCCAATGGTGCCTGGAGCAACAGCTTGGTAAGGGTCATCACTGTCACTCATGTTTCATGCTTCATGCTGGCGGCAATGAGGAATGTTAACATGAAAGCATTACATGTAGTGAATGACGCTGACGCTGACGCTGACGCTGATGATGATGATGATGATGATGATGATGATGATGATGATGATGAGATTACGACCAACAAAAAAGGATGATGATAAACGAATCAAGGCCTGCGACTTTCTCTCCCTCTCCGCCAGCCTTGATGTCGCCCTCCAACACGTCGTATGCTCCATCCATGCCGCCAAACATCCTCGCCCGGTGTCCCGAACAGGATGGCTGAACCCAACCCCATGGGAAGAACCATAGGATTTAGATTATGGATTTATAAAAATTCATGGCTATGGTGAAAAACACAACTTATATGGGAATCATCTTCAGCAACTGGTAGGAAAACGAAGGCAGAAACACCAGATGTTCCCCCTGTTTTTGTAGCCAAACGACACTTCCAACTTGTGCTGCCACTCTTCAATCAGCAGCACTGGTGATACCTAGGTGGTCAAGCAGGGTCGCATATTGGTCGCTTCTAAAGCCTTGAACCCCAAGGGCACTCTGACCATGAGGCTTTCATGAAATTCCTTCATTTTTTGTATGTCCAAATGTTCAAAAAAAATCACAAGATCTGGACATATCTGATATTTCTGATATTTTCAAAAATCCGGAAATACACCATGCTTGAGTTGGAAAAATAATCCTAGTGGTTCCTCCATCGCTGCATCGGCTGAGCTGCCCCGCAGATGCCAAAGCAGCATGCAGTTCAGCCAAAGAGATCTGAGCAATCCACAGGGAAGGTATCAAAGCTCTCAAGCCAGAAGATATGTACTAGTAATACAACTATATACAACTAGGTTACCTCAAAAATTTCATTACTACGGAAAAACTGAGTATCTTAGGGCCATGAATGAAATCCCTCCCAAGTCGTTGGACATCCCAAGTCGTTGGACATATCCCTCAGTCCCTCCCTTGGTCCCAAGCGGTGGTGACGAGATTGGGCGTGGCCACAGCTGTGAAGATGTAAACATGCTCCTCCCAATCCCAAATGCCAACCTTCGTCCTTGGCAAATCAAGGGGGTGCTACTCAAAGTGGCATGCCTGCCTTGCATGGTATCATTCCACATATGTTTTGTTTTTTTTGAGGATGTCCCTGGATGAATTCACCTTTTTACATATTGATATTCATATTCATATCTATTTTCTTCGTCCATCATCATTTTCTTCTTCGTCGTCATCTTCATCAGCACCATCAGCGGTCCCATCAGTCTGAGATTCCCAACAAGAGCTGCCCGAACTGCTGGCAGCCATAGCGTTTGGTCGCCCAACTTGTCCTCGATGCCTCGGCAACAATGAGGAATGCTGACATGAAAGCACTACATGTAGTGAATGATGGCGATGATGATGATGATGATGATGATGATGATGATGATGATGATGATGATGATGATGATGATGATGATGATGATGATGATGATGATGATGATGATGATGATGATGATGATGATGCTGGTGGTGGTGGTGGTGGTGGTGGTGGCGGTGGTGGTGGTGGTGGTGAGGGTCATGGTGATGATCATGGTCCTGGTGATGGTCATGGTCCTGGTGATGGCCATGGTGATGGTGATGATGAAGAGGAGGAGCAGGAGGAATTGTGAACAATAAACAATGAATAATGAGGAATGTCGCATAGTCCAATGTGCAACATGATAAACAACCAATGACCAATACTCAAGAAAAATGATACTGCACAACGAAGAATGCGTGGTAACATATAGCACGCCAATCATGAAGAATAATGATAGATAATCATCCGTATTTTGTATCATCAGGTCTGCCTATGATATCCCTGACATCCCTGCTTCCACAGAGCCAAGCCGCCATGGTTTCCATTGCTCCACAGGCAGACAAACCCAAAGCAATCCACCTGCCATGATGGAAAATATAGAAGGGACCGGTGCCCCATGGTTCAGTTGAAAAGGACTACATTGACTCACATTCTAGAGGTTCCTGGAGGAAGGGCGGAGAAAAGTCCCCGGGAATTTTCCGTAACAAACTCTTCACACATCAGGCGATTACAGTAACATTGATCTACCATACCAAAAAATCCTACATATTGTTCAATGCTACGTCTATACATGAATCTATGTGCCTCAAAAACCTGTGTATGATGTATGTATTTACAGTAAGTAATGCAGCTCGACATCCCAACCTGCAGCGCAGATCTGCCAGGCATCGAACTGGTGACATGGCCTGAATTAGTGCTATGTTAGAACAAATCACAGCAGCTGGTAGGAATGAACCTCATTTTCCTACAAGATCTCGCCAGTCAGCTGGAACCCTTGAGGTGAAGAATGAGTTTTTCAAGAATTGTCATGGATGTATTGTTTTTTTCATGCAATGATGTGAAGTGATTCTGAATGATAATGTTGATGGCTGAAATCCGGCGTTTACCAGTTTGAGACCTGGTAGTTTATCCCATCATTTACAGGGTTTTATAATTCCCAGCTAAAAAAGCTGGATTTCTTCCATCAAGAGTATCTATCTCCTTTCTCAAAGTTTTGCCACAAAAAATTGGAGTCAACCAAAAAACGACCCAAGCTGCACCTCAACCACGGCGTAGAACTCCGTGAGGGATACGGAACCACTCCTTATGATTCTCCATGTAAAGAAAGCACATCATCTCAAGATTTTGTTTTTTTAATATTGAAGAAAAAAACGCTATTTTTTTTCTTACATAAGTCGGGTGTGGCCCCTCCCAGTCAGAGTGGCAAGAGAAGGTTCATAGTAGGGATCCCCGACTAAAAATGTAAACTTCCTGTTGGTCACTGTTACTGGGTTGGGGTACACACCCAATATACAACCTTTTTGCAAATTTCACTATGCCCTTGATGCCCTTTTCCACCGTCTTCTGCCTTTTGGTTCCCTTTCCAGAACCAAAAGTTGAGCGCAGGACCCGTCGGTGTCAAAGAAACTAAAAATCATCTCATGCTCCTCCGGGAAAGTGACAATGGAACATCCTTTGCTGGGAGATACTGATACAATGGGAGCATAATCCTCCCGTCTTTGCATACAACACCAACGCAAACGATGCCATACAAGGCAAACGTACCAATGAGGTACGTTGAAATGTAACCGCACATGGCATCATATCTCAAGGTATACCAATTCTCATCAACTCCATTTCCACCTTTTTGGAGCTAGATTTGAACCGTGCCCTGTTGAACCCCTCCCCTGTTCCCCGGCAGATCACCAGCGAATCCTTTTTGCTGCGGAGGTCTATCGCTCCACAAAAACCCAAATGGCAGGTGGTTCTCTTGAAGGTGGGGGCGACTTGGAATTGCCAACAAAAAAAAATACCTCTCCAAATTCACGGGTATACAATCCAGTTAATGTCATATGCATGTATGTTTGTTTTGCATACATACATACAAAATCTTTTTTTTAACATATGTTATCATCCTACACATCCCAAACATCCAGTGCACAACCACCCCTTTTATTTTCGTTTTTGTTTTACATCCCCCAATGTTTGCACAGAAACGAAGATTTACCACCTGCCATGTGCTGCCCGTTTGGATGCAGCTTATTGGGTGCCCGTTTCAAGTAGATCCATGGCTTCCTTCAGCGACTGGATTTCTTCCGCGCGGCGCGCGGCGCGCTCTTGGGCCGTGGAGCCCGTTGAGAGGCAACTGTCCTTCAACTGCTCGTAGTACTCCATGGCAGCAGTTAACCTCATAGCTTTGACTTCAACAAAAAAAGGGAAAAGAAATCCTGCAATATACATGTGTTTTTTGAATGTTTAACGATTGATGGTGGCTTTCAAAAAAGAACTCCAAAAGCATGAAATTAAGGTTGGTGGGGTTTCTTTGAATGTTTTATCTATGAGGGTCCATGATGTTCACGGGTTGATCATTCTTTGGACTCTGCCAAAAAGATCTATCCCTCTCGCACGTCCCAAACCCTTTCGCATGATTACAAGGACTAATCAAACATATTCAAACAGGCTGTTTGTTGTACCAAAACAATTCTGCCTAGATGCTCCTTGTCAGCATTTTGCAGATCTGCTTTTTTGCTCACAGTCTCCTGCTCCTTTTCTCCCTTCTTCACCTTCTTATGCTCCAAATCTTTTTCCTGCTGAACTTTCAGGATTGTCATTTCCGATTTCAAGTTGTCAAAGTCCTTCTGTGCAGATGTCTCTTGTGAAGCTGTGGTGGTTTCCAACTTGGAATAGTCTGATTGTACCACCTCCAACATGGCAATCACAGCATCACCACCTGATGGGCTATAAGCACCATCAAAAATCTTTGGAGCCTCTCGCAAGCGCACAGATTCTGTTTGCACTAAGGATGTTGCATAGAAATTCCTCAAGACTTCAATAGCCTTAGCCACTGCTGCCTCTGCAGACTTTGCATCTTCCACAGTTTTTTCATTCTCCGTTTTCTCTAACTTTCGTGCCTCCGTTTGGTTGGCCAAGGTCTCTTCATTCTCTGCCAGTTGACTTTCAAGTTCGGTGATTTCAACACCCAGCTTGGCGGCCAAGCTCTCAGCTGACTCTACCTACTCATGGGTGGTCGAAGCATTTTGGGGGTGGAAAAATGTAGGGGAAATTCATATAAAAAGAGCCAGGCACAATTCTTTTCTTCTTGACAACTTGTACTACTTTTGGCACTTGCAAGCATGTTTTAACACTTTGACCAACTTTTACCACTTTTTCCTTTGCCCATTCTATCTCAAACTTAGATTTTTGGTAACCCACAATTTTGCTTCCTGCACCAAAAAGACACTACACCCCTGGCCTGTGCGGTGATGAGATCGACACTGCCGGTGCGCTCCTCACGTGCCTTCTCATTGCTGGACATCTCCTTTTCACACCAATCTCGATGTTGCATCTCCTTCCAGGAACCCTTCGATTTTGTGGTTGCGGGCGGCTTGGCTTTTGGAATTTGGTAGGGACTTCAGAATTCTCTGGATCACGAAAATCACGAAATCATTAGTAAAGAGTCAACAAAAACAAAACAGCAACAAATTAAAAAAGAACAACCTCATGATTCTAATTCTAAACCTGCACCAAAACCGTGATTTATGGAGTTCCAAAGACTTCATCCTTTTTCCCCCACCGAAACGGCCTCACTGGACTCCGTTTCCAGGGTAGTAATGAGACTGTTCAACATCTTCCTGACATTTGCCATAGGATCTGCACCACTTAACCTGGTGGCCATTGAAAACAGCACGCGGCTATTGAATTTCATAGCCTGGTTCTGTAAATAATCAGCTGCACGCAACTTTCCCTCTGGCAACCGCAAAGAAACCAAGGAAGTGGTTTGGCGCAAAGAGAGGCGTCCTGATAGTGGGAAAAGGCCGATATTGTTGGTTGCTAATTACAGTTTCAAAGATTCAACGTCTAACCTTCCTCTTTTGTTTGCAGCTCTTTTTTCAGCTACCATAATGAGGTTAGTATCTTTAACAAAAAAAAACAGGCACGTGCCCTTCTCCTTCAAAAAGAAGACCTGTAAGTGCTTTAACCCATCAAATCCAATACCATTTTGCCGTCCTTGGGTACGACCGATCTCTTCGGAGGACAACAGATCCACCGTCTTGTCGATGGCACTCAACTCCCCCTCCCGCAGTGCACTTCGTTCCTGAGAAGCTGCTGAGGTGAGGCATATTTCTCAACATTTAAACCATGCCCAAGCTAGAAAGAAGTGTGTTAAAAAATTGATGTATTATTTTGGCTTCCAAAAACACTGAGAGGTTTTTTTTAAAGGCCTCGTTTTTGTAATTCTCACAACTTTTCAAAATTTAACACGTTTCCAAGTTCAAGTTCGACCCCACCTTGAAATCCTTTGCCTTCTTTGCGCAGTTGTCCGTCACCTCATGGATGGGAGGTACGGATCGATGCAGGAGAAGTATCTTGCCAACCACTCCCTTTTTTTCCACAGAAGAGAAACACCACTGCAGTCAACCCCCCCCCCAAAAAAAAAAAACATAGATGCACAGTTCAGAAAACCACGTAAAACCTCAAGTTGGCTCTTCCCAATCCTTCACAACATCAATCTGCAAGAAAAAGGAAGAGAGTTTTTTTTAAATTAAAAAAGGTTGCTTCATCTTACTCCCAATTTTCATCAAAACAAACAAACACCCGGTCATTTCGACACCTCTCGAAGGTAGGTCTGCATCTCTTTTTGGGATGCTTCAGCATCTGCTAAACTTCCACTTGCTTGGCCCATGGTTTGTTGGTCAGTCGCCTTACGTTGGGTCAAATCTTCTTGTTCGCTTTCGGCTTGGCTTATCATAGTTTTATACCTCGGTCCCAAGTCACCATGGCAGGGTGTTCCACCTTTATTGGTTGATGGAATCAGCGGTTACAAAACAAACAAAATTTCAAGGAACACAATACACAAATTTTCGTTACCTGCTTCAGTCTAGCAGCTCCTGCATTAAAGTCTGATGAGCATGGTGCAATGTCATCTCTTCTTTCTCGAGTTTGCTGCGCTCGTCAGTGAACTTATCTCGGAGCTCGTTCAACATGTCTTCAATCCCTTAGTTTGGTTGTCGTTGATCCATGGATACCAAAAAAGTTGACATCCACCCACAATGTCGGAAACCAAAACAACATCTAAAGTACAGAGTAGTATGTATACATGTTTACCTCCCATAATCAAAAACAGCTACAGTTAAAACGTGCTGAATACATCCTTTCATTCGATTCTCAAACCCAAAAATAAACAAATTGTAACAACTTACGGTGGATTTTCCATTGATTTCCTTACCTTTCATCTATCAACATCAACGATTTTTTTTGGTTTCAAGAGGCGATCAGAGGAGAACTCCAAAGAATTTAACTCTGGAGTCTCATAAGCTTCGTGGGAGTGGTACATTGCCAGGAAAGCTGCCACTTTTTGGGTCGCCTTGGGATGACGATATTTGAAGATGGAGATATGTGGGACCCATTGATTCTTTGGAGCCCGGGGTTTTTTTGTTGGGAAAAAAACTCAGTACTCAATCACATCAAGTGAAATCATGCTTGGTTTTTTGAAGGATTTTCTAGAGAAAGCAACTGACCAAACGAGTTTTTTTGTGTCTCAATTGATGGAGAAGTTTGTAAAAGAAACAACGTAACGACCAGGTTTAAAAAAAACTCAACCACTAAGTTGCCTGGAAGTCCAAAAATACCCCCAGCTCTTGGAAAAGGAAGAAAAACAAACTCTTTTTGAAATAAAAAAAACTGACTGAAAACTGCAAACTTCCAAATAACCGCAGGTGGCAACTTGGTAAGAAGACTTACTGCTTCAGCCGTGGACCGATGTGCCTTTAAACTGCGGGTGGCTTTCATGATGGCTTGGATGGATTCTGTATAACCTTGATGGGTCTCCTTGTAGATAGCAGCCTCCTTGGTTCTCACCATTGTGGCATTCCTTAAAGGCAGGCAGCAAAACGGCCTGCCTACAGTGGCATCAAAAAAGACATGCCTTGAAACCTTTTTCACCCCTTCTTGGAGCTCCAGCAAATGTTTCATTGTTTCACTTTTTAATACCTCAACTGCACTTTATCTTCAGATGTTTTCTTTTTCTTATCAATATGTTCATTTCCCCATCTCTTCATCCATTTGCTTCCATTTTTGGTTGGCCATTTTGAAGTCCAAGTATCTCTTTTTGTGCGGACCATTTGGCCATATCCATCGCCACACTCTGCAGCTTCTCCTCATGGCCGCTCACCGCAGCCTCTGAACTTTCGATGGAAGCCTGTAGCAGCTGGATCTCATCGCCTAGTTCACCCGTCTCCCTTGTCTTGGTGGCAATCTCACCGTCACACCTAGGCACGGTAAATTGGTCATGGAGAAGGTGGCGAAATGACGTTATAACGGAAATGTTGCATGATTGAATTGAGATCTACCCAACTTTTTTGGTAGGCTGGCCTATGTGGTTTTAAATCCTTCATAGATTTCATAGATGTGTGGTTTTACAAAAGGAACACATTTATAAGAAAAAATACCAAGCAAATCAAGTGCACCAAGAAGAGAAGGCAGCATATTGAACTTCCTCCTCATGTTTTTCTTTTTCACCTCGAAACGGAGCGTCGAAACTTCACCAAGATTCTGGCAAAAAACACTTGGAGGCAGCACCTACCCTGCAGGGAAGTAACATAACCCCCTTGAAAGGTAGCTGGGTCCTGATGATTTTCCTCTTCCACACAAGTAGGTGGGATATGTTAGTTCCCAGGAGGGTATCAGAAAAGACTCTGAAAGAATAATCCACTGTAGCATCATCACAATACCATGCTGACCACCAACCATTGGACAAAAAATTCCCTTAATCTTCGCGCCTGTTTCTTTCATGCTCTTTAGCATCGAAATCACCTTGTGCAGAACTGGTGCAGCCTCACCCACTACCAGCAGCAATATCCAACAAAGAGACGCCATGCTAGACTTCATTGGGCCCGCGCTGGCACGCAGCCAGCAAACACCAAGGGGCCACGGGTTTTCGGGTGTTTAGGAGTCCCAGGGCGTGCCCTGACACTGTACCTAAACGTCTGCGGAATCAATGGAGACTTTGGAGACTCAAAGTTCTTCAAGTTGTGCAATGACAAGGGTCAGTGTATTTCTGCGGCTGTTTCTGCACCTCTGGAGGCATATCCGAGAAATGCTGGGAAAGGAAGTTGCAGAACCTCAAATTTGGAAAGTTTAATGCAATTGAAAAGAAAGGAACTATCACTATCTATTAATTCTTGATTGGCTATCAACAGCTGTTTGTTGATTGTGTTTTCAATTACACTAGATTCTAATTTTTGTTTGTTAGTAGTTTCATCTGCAACTGCTCCTTGGCTAGGGTATCAAGCAGCAAGAGGAGCAAGAGGCAAACATTTTGGAGTTGACTGATCAGCTGGGATCCTAATTTTTCTGCTATTGCACAGGTACTTCGTTGACAACATGCAGCTGAGATCCTAGTGTTCATCCGAGATTTCACTATGCCATTTGGCACTGAACTTTTGTGGACAATATGTCGTTTCCAACTCTGAATCGATATGTGGGATGTTTCCAAAAATAGGGGGAAAACCCCCAAAATGGATGGTTTATAATGGAAAACCCTGTTTAAAATTTAAAATGGATGATTTGGGGGGAAAACCCACCATTTAAGGAAACACCCTCACCCTTCATCTGAGCGATCGAGAAACTTGGCACGTGGGAGCTCCACGTCCATCAGATTTCCACGATCTGGGTGGGGCCAGCAAATGAAGATGTTTCATCGCAATGAACTTATTGACTGGCACGTGTTTCCGGATTATCTAAGCATCAAAGAAAACAAATTGTAAAAATTGTGAATATTGTGTGTATATACATAGAGATAGATAGATAGAACATAGAGACGCTTTCACAGAAATCCAACAAGCAATCACATGCACAGCACATCTACACCTGCACCCTGGTTGTTGTTTTTTCCAATTCGTCCCCCCTTCAAAGGTCCCAACAACATCGCAGTTTCTTCAGCTCACGGATGGTCCGTAAGAAATCATCAAAGGCACGTTTGGTGGTACTGAACCTGGGAGAATCCAGCTTTGAAAAGTAGGAAATAGATGAATCCTTTCAGGAACATACCGGAGAACCAGGTGATAGTACATAAATTTACCAAGAATTGACCGGTGTTGAAAATCCGCTTCAATTAGCCCTACCAAAATTCCCTGACAAAAAGTGATGGGCGAATGAATTCCCAAACTTTGCCTCTCCAGTAGCCTTTGTCTCTTTCCTGGCACGGTGGAAAAGGCACCGTGAAACATCGGTCAGAGGTGAGATTCCGCAGTTTCTGTAACATCCTGTCTTTTAGCAGCCTTATATCCAAGGAACTATGCAGTAGAGTGACCTGCAAGTGTCAAAAATGATTTGATTTTTTGAACCTCACCAGGTGATTTTATCACAAGATGTGATGAATTTTTTGATGGCACTTTGACGAAGCTCATGTAAATTCCAAGAGTTCTTTGCAAGAATTCAAGCCCTTCAATCGCCATTTCTCATCTTTACCATTCCATCTCCCAGCTGCTCTTCTTGGACAAATCACGAGAGTCTACTTCCATCAGTTCAAAGTAATGTCAGACACAGCGAAAAGATGAAAAATTGACAAATATTCAAATAGCGCTAATAAGATGAGGCATTCCAAGTTTAGCACAGTTTCACCAGTGTTGTACAACCTGCCCCCAGCCTTTCAACTGTGCTTTCACATCTCCACCTTTCAAGATAACAAAAAGGTCGCAAAGTCAAGCCCTTTGAGGATTCCTTGAAGCACTCAAAACTGGAACTTGGAATCCAAACTTACTTGTTGGCTACAACTCACACCAAAATTCTCATATCTCCAAATAAACCTCAGAAGACAGGGTGAAGCCTTCAACCCTTAGTCAAAGGATTTCTTGCAGCTCAACAAAGTGGTAGCTTTTCCCAAGAATTCAAGATCCAACAAACAAAAATTCAACTCTCCAACAGAAACGGTTTCTTTCCAATAGAAAGTGTGCGTTTGAGACGCCATTCCTCTGAAAAAGATCGATCCCCCCCAAACTTTTCCGATCAAGAATTTGCGGGCAAAACCCACAAAAAATGGGAGCATTTCTCCAGCTGCAACACCCCAACGAAAAATCCGCAGCCAGGGGGTGACAAAAGGGCCACCCGAAAAAATCCCTACTACCCGCCCTTACAACTAACATATCCCCCCCTCCTTCCAGTGCTTTTGAGGAACAATCCCTTTTTGGTGGGGCCCGGCACCTTGATGCCTTGAAGAAGCCACTGTATGTGCTGAAGAGACTCTGGAGCCCTGGGGCGCTGTTTTTTTTCACCAAAAAAACACACGGATTTTTTTTTTGGAGGTACAGAAAATTTGGATCTGAAAGAATGTTTCATGATGATGAAAAAGCTTGTAGACATATGTTTGTTTGTGATTGTTTTTTCCGTTAGAATTCTATATTTAGGATTCAAAAAATCCTGTTTGTCCCAACTCTTGAAGTATAGTTTCAGACGAAAATCATTGAAATCATCCCATGCCACTCAAAAAAATCCAATAACTTTCTTTCATCAAAACCAAAGGCTGCGCCTGTGGAACTGGCAGCACTTTAGAGTTCACAGGAGAGAAAGTGCCTTAGTGTTTCACCACATCCATCCACCAGCAATGAGCTCCAAAAAATGCAAGCATCTCATTTTGGGTACCCCAAACAGCGGCTGTAATTCGTGGGAAAGATCCGCTCCTGGAAAAAAAATCGGAAGCTTTTCTCCAAAAAAGTCCATGAAAAATGGTGGGAAAAACATCAACATCACAGTGATCAGTCACAGTTATCAGCTGATAAAAACTAAGCTTCTGATTTTTCAGGTGTTTTTTTTGGGGTGGGAGTCCACCATGTTCCAAGCCATTTTCCAGCATGATAAACAGCTGGAACAAAAACAGTCCCAACACACCGCTCCAGGTAGTCATCCACAAAGGGCTCTTCCGCCAAGGGTGCGACTGCTTCCTGTGGGTGACACCATGATACCAGTGATACTGTTGATGGTTCAGAAATCCAGCCGATTCACCAGTTGATATGGTAATTATATATATCTACCATTATTTGCAGGGTTTCAAAAAAAATCCCAGGTGGTTGTGGTTGTTTGGGATTTCTTCTTTCAACCGTACTATGATACGCCCCCACCCCCCGTTTTTCTCAAGTTCTCATATTTTAAACTTCGTGTTTTTTCTTGTTCCTTGGATGACGCTTGCATTGGCATCGAAAAATGTCACCACATGTAATTCTTCTAGATGCAAGGCGCGCTCCTCATCATCGGGATCTTGCAGAATCATGAAATCCTGGCAATCGCAAAGTCAACCCGAGCAACATGTGACACCTCATCACTCTTGTAGCAGCACCATGCTTATATATTCATATATATAATTATATATATATATATATATTGACTTATATAAATATCAGTCTAATTGTCTATATTTGTAGCTGAGCTGACACCAAAACAAGAAACAATTTGAAGGTTCAAGGGAATAAAAAAAACAAGAATCCACAAAACCAAGGGCCCACATGACAAAATCCATCGATTCTACGCCTGGGGGGAAACAGTAGAACGTGGGAGCCGCGAGCGACCTCGAAAACTCGTTCCGAGTTTGTTGCTGAAAACAAATGGGTGAAAAACTGATGGGTTGTTGTATCAAAAAATGTGTGGAAAAGTGTTTTCATTTGAGGAAACATCAAAAGTACATCAAAACTCAAAGAATCTGAGCAAACCAGGTTCATTTTTTAAAGTTGATAAGGGATTTTAATCCTTTCAAAATGATGAATTTCAAATTCCTTTCAATGTTCACTTCATCCCCTCCAAATCCCACCATAGAAAATTTCCCAACAACCCAACAGCCATATAAAACGAACAAACAAACAAAACCAAAAGATCCGCCCAACAAAAAAAAACTCCCTCCCCGGGCTTTCGCACTCCGGTGCACTGGCTGGGGCCGTCCAAACTCCTGCACTAGCAGCTCATGATCGCATTGCCTCAGTCGAAAGGTGGGAAGTGAAACGATCCAAAGGGATCCGGAGCCATTGACGTTGAGGGATCCCTACGGTGCCACGAAAGGATTCTCATCCAAAGTCCAGGTTGAAAGACCTCAGGGGAGAAAAGTATGGAGGACAAGTTCGGGATGATTGGATGATGTTCCCGAATTTTCTTTGATGATGTCTTACGTAAGCAAAGCAGATTTTTTGATCTCTTAGCTCATAACTCAGTTCCAAGGATTGATAAAGAGAATTGCAATCCTAGTGTCATAGATCTTCTGTCCACTTATGTTGTAAAGTCTATAGGTGCAACATTTGAGCTAAAAGAAGTAAGTTTTCACAATTCCATTTCCAGAATCCTGTAAGTCCCTTCTAGAGGTTGTTTTCAGAAAGTCTTTTCTCAATAGCGTTGAAACGGTCAATCCATTGAAGCCCCCTCGAAAATGCAGCTCATCTTCGAAAGGTGACCAAACCTTTGTGCTTTTTTTGGCTTTTCCGGAGGGTGACCAACCGCTTCATGCACAGGCCAAAGAACAGCAATTACGGCAATGATCAAAAAGACAGGTCTTCACAAAACAAAAGGCTAAATGGATAGACTTATCTACAAAAATTTCGCCCTTGGTGATCTATCTGTAGATCCGCAACTTGCTGTTGGAATCGAATGCCTCTTGGCGTGAAACTGCGGTGAAAATACACATCTGCCGCCAGCATTCAGCAGCTGCAAGATAAGAAGTGATGCCAGAAATTGCCAGCTTATGTTACAGTTCAACACCTTCATCGTACCATATGGATGCATACCCAAAGAACACTAGGAATGATCTAAAAAACTATGCTACCAACAGTCATTCTCAACCCGGAGAACCGATAAAAAGAAGAATTAAAACCCACTTTTGTAGGAGTTTTGAAAAAAGACCGGGAAACAAATCAAAATGTTCGATTCAACCACTGAACCACATTATATCAACTCGTGTTGCCTCCGCAGCATACTTCTGGCTGTTCCTATGCACGTTCAAAGCCCTGGTAGCACCATTCATCCGGGTTCACCATCCGGAACTCACAACCACGGCTGTTACTGTCGAAATTCATGCAGCAGGTCCAGGCCTCATGGATTTTTTGTCCAACTTTTTTCATCTTGGAAAAAAGGTAAGCTCTCTCTACATGTGTATATATATATATATCTTTAATATATCATAAAATGAAACCGTTAAAGGTTAAGAACCGAAACTCGTGGTTTGTTTTCCAAACCAGACTGTATAGTCCAAGTCTTTGAAGACTTGGACCAAGCAAACTCAGTCAGCCACATAACACAGCTGTCTACCGAAACACCGAATAGACATCACCTCCGGCCTCGCGCTTCTCTGCCTCGTTCCAAACGAACGTGCCGGGATGATGAAATACCTTGTATCTTCGATCCTCACAGCATCCCAGGAGTCCAAATGAAAAGATCGGGAGGCCACCCTTTCACTACATGGATCGAATATGATGGAATCTTATAGTGTCTTACAGTTGAGCTGCAGTTCATGAAATGTGATGAAACAGGTGAAGGTTCAAATAAAATGTGCCATTTGTTGATAGAATGATGCGGGCAGAGGTCCTGTGTTGTCAGTGACAGATTCGGCCGGAAGCTCTCATGCTGAACAGGAAAGCGAGCCATCTTCTCATCGGCCAGCAATTTCTCGTTCAGCAACCTATTCACTTCCAAATCAAGTATACACTGTGCAAGCAAAACATCAGCACACTGTGTTCTCTGCCTCTTATTTTGCGGCTATGCATATCTTATCTTTCCACTCAATTACAAATCATCAATGAAAAAGTCCGGCTACTAATTTGTAAAATATAACACTGACTTTTACTATTGAACATTGTACTGATGCAGAACCCACAACAGACCGAAACCTGGTCATGCCTTGACAATTGGCTAAAACAATCTTGGAATTGCAAAAGCATCTTCTGTTGAAATTGCAAAATGGTATTTCATAATGTTAAAAGTGCGAGAGTGGTAACTGATAACTAGTTGGTGGTTTCATCCCCTTTGAAAAGTATTCGTCAAAATGGGAATCCTCCCCAAATAAGGGTGAAAATAAAAAATATCTGAAACCACCAACCGGATAATATGAGGTGTCGCAAAACCTACTTCTTCATAATCAATCCGCTAAAACTCCCAGCTTTGACGACAAGCAGCCGCTGAGCCATGGCTTGAAGACGCTCTTCGGAAGCTTGAGGGAATTCCACTTTCAGCTCTCTCTTGAATTGAACCTGCAATTTCCAAAAAAGGTGAATAAGTTAGAACAAAGTTTTCCCATGTTTATTATGTGGAATATATGTTTTCCCATGTTTTTCCAATTTTTTGCAATTACTGTTATATTCCCATCTCATCCCACTTTTTCCCATACACCTTGAGATCTTGGAAGTCAATCTTCCTCTCACGTAGGCGGTCGTTCATGTTGGCAATCGCCTGGTTTTTTTGGCGCGTTCGGAACCAAACCGTTTCAGGTTCACTGAACAACGGATAAATCCAGGAGAATCTCGTCAAAGGATACAAAGATCCCCAGCACTCATGGAAATCTTTGGGCTTATTCTCAGCTGGAAACAACAGCTGGAAGTAGCTGGAAGTAATTGTAACCAGAACATCTTTGAGCAAGCAGACACTCACCTTGCCTGCGTGGGATTGATATAGGCTTCGGAGTTCAGCTTGTTGTCCTTAGCAACAACCGGGACCACCGAACTGCGACTTTCACCCCGGCAGAGTCTAAAGGAGGCTGAAGATCAATGAGCAAACTGGTCAAAGCCCAAAGAAAACAGGATCCGAATAAGCACATTCCTTACACCAAACTGGCTACAATTGGATTTTTTAATCAGAGCAAACGCCCCACAAAAAAAGACTTCAAGCAATTACATACACCAGAGTGGTCAGAGCTTTCAGTCCCATTTTAATCTTCCACTCTTCCATGCCAGGATTTTTGAGTCAGCTACCCCCGCCATCCCCTTCCAAGGCGCTCGAGTCATCATCCGCTTTCGACGATCGTCCTGCAAGAAAAAAGCCCGCCGCTGATGGTTGTCCCGAAGGTTAGAATTGAAGGTTTGAGCCGATACAAACTTCATCATTGGTCCTTTTTTTGAAATGTTGCTGTTCTATAGTTAGCATCATTCTTGAAGTAAAGAATTCATATTCATCATGGGCAACGACTTCCAGGATCTGAGGGTGACTCACACCTTCTGCTGCACCACAGCATGAGATTGTTGGATGTCTTCCTGGCGGCAACTCAAAAAAAATGGCATGTTCCTGTAAAGCCATTGGGGGTGACAACTTGGTGTCTCTGTAGTGATTCAACTTGCTTCAACTTAATTTGACCTTATAGGACTCCAAGAGTTGAAATAAATCTCTGGTTTAAGAGCCTGGTAGAGACACGTCGACCATAAGAAAACAGCCCATGGTTCAATTGTGGTGTGGTCCATTGCTGAAGGTTCAGAGTTCTCAGTGACATGACAACAGCTCCAAGATTTATCATGGAAGCTCAAAATGAAGATATCCAAAAGGTATCTCCTCTTCCCAGGGTTCATTTTCAGCAAGATTAAACCTGAGTTCTCCATCTATGGGTCAGTGGTTACAATCTCCAATCTACCTTTCCTCACATAAAAAGCATACAATTTTCTCCTGACTTAATTTATGATCCGACCTTATAGTCCTCACCTACAAAGACCCAAAAATAATACATTTTTATTGTATTTATTAAGGGTCTTTGGGCGGGTTTTGGGTGGTTATGGGGTGTTCACTCGTCTCGGGGAAAGGCCCGCCAAGCGGCTCGCGAGTGAACACCACCCACCATAACCCATGAAATCGATTCTCAACTGGACCCTCCTTGGTGTGGGTGCTGTAGGAGGCATTCCAATCATTCCAATGATCTGCAACACAGTGAGCAGGAAGACCACGTTCATCAATGGCATTGAACCACTTACCTGACCAAAGCAATCATCTTCAAGAAAAGGACACATTGAAAGAGTTTGAAGAGATGTTGAAAATCAACCTCCAAGATGAAGGGAGGTTGAAGCACCACTTACTTGGAATGAGATTCTTCATGACGAAACAAAATTGGTATCTTAGATCTTGACCAAGAGTTTTTCAAAGCCTTCTTTTGTGACCAACAAAGGGACTCCAAAAACCCTTTTGTCGTTTCCGTCAGTTTTCCGTTGCAAAACACCTGACAGTTTGCCAATTGGCCCTTGCCCAGTCATTGCCACAACAAACCTTGGAGGTGAAGCGAATGCGGAAACAATGAAATGGATGAAATTATGATACGGTTGATGCAAGAAAATCCAGCTAACCAGTTGAGACCTGGTAGTTTATCTACCATCATTTACAAGGTTTTATACATCCCAGGTGGTTGTTTGGGATTTCTTCCATCAGCAGTATGTTGAAAAGCTGAGCGTTTTTTTCAAATTTGAATTGCAGCATAGACAAATTGTCTTCATTAAATTGGATATATCGTATCATTCATATATTTTTTAATTCATGTCACCGCTCCCACCAACACCCTTGCAACCTGCATTTTTGCATTACAAGGCACTTGTAGCGTTCAATGATTTGCTCATCGGTATGAGCTTTGCAAGGTTTTAAGATCTTTTCATCATGGATACCGGCTCGAATCTCCAATAAGTGGCGCTTCAAATCCTTCGGGGGCATTCGGGCAGGCCGAAATCTGTTTCTTCTGTGCCGGTAACTCTTAGGCCCAGGATTTTGATCCGAGGTGGAGACAAGGTGATCCATTTTTTTTGACCAAGTGATGAAGGAGATGGAGATGAACCAGCTTCATTACCAGAAAAAATACTTTTAAATGTGTTTTTATCTGTTTATTCTAAACAGAACTTCTGGATTGTTGCCTTCAGGCTTCTTGGCGAATCTATATATGCCAAAATGATGTTGGAGAGGTTCTTTCGGAATAAAAACCACGGTACAATTGACTTGACCTCCTTGCCCGTCAAGCCCAGCAGGTCTCTGTTTTTCAACAGCAAATCCAACAGGATCATGCTGTTTCACACGATCCACGACTGTCAGGTATGTCCACAAAGGTTGAGCGAAGAACTGACAGGCTTCCTTCGAGATCACTTCATGGCAGGTACAAAGTGTGATGGTCAGCACAAACGGTTGAGCAAAGGATCGAGACTAGACCATCCGGACGACCTTCAGTGGCGAAATTGAAGACACTTCTTGTTGAAGATGGCGGTTGCTGTTCTCGTCCTGAATCTTTCCCTGGCTTTGTCGGCATCACTCGATGTTGCGGCTTTGCACACAACGGACATATCGCTCCACCTCAAGGGGACAACGACAACGACATATCACAGCCATGGACAGTTCAAGTCACATCACCCCACACCTTGGGTCCAGGGCAATTGGACAAAGCTGCACCATGGCAATAACCCAAAGCTTGTTGCTCGTTCCTCCGTTTGTTGGTGAACTTCAAAAAGAACATGCTCAACAAACAAATTAGGGACCATATACCTATACCTATACACATACATCTGAACTGTGTGTACTGCATTTTTGATAAACTTCATCTTTGCAAAAAAAAAAAGAAGACTCTCAAATGTGACCCCTGCAAAAACTCTGCAACACTTACCATGGGCACATGTCTCAAACTGCTGTCCCAGCAGCAAGTAGGCAATGGCGGTTTCACGTTCACATAGAGATGCACAGTGTTTCACATCACGCCCTGTTGCCTGGCAGTCCAATCGACGATCCAATGGTTGGTTCATGTTTTTGCGGATTGGTCATGAAAATTCATCCTAGAAATCCTTGAGAAGAGAAATAGATGTCGGTTGGGGAGTTGCCTTAGGCTTGAAAAAGCCGACTACACACCAAAAGCACAGAACGTTCGGAAAAAACCAGAAATGAAGAACTTTCCATTTATAGGATCTGGGGAAACCAGAACTAGTCACGAGTCACAACTGAAATTTCATGAGTTCAGTGCCTTCTCCTGCAAGCTGACACTGGCCAAACGATTTAAGTCTTCACCATTCAGATGCTTCGCATAGCTTTTCCACATAGCTGCCAAATGCAGCTGTTCGGGTCGTTCAAAGCTAACCAACTCGGCCCTATGACGAACATCTGCTGGCAAACGTTCAATACGATTCGTGGTACCTACCACAAGCACTTTGCTACCTGAGGGTTGACAAACACCATCTAAAAATTGCCGCAATCCTGAGGCAAAAGCTTCATCTTTGGCAAATTGATCAATTTCATCCAAAAAAAGGATGCAATCACGACCACTAATCTCCTGTCGAATGGATGATGCCCATCCACTTGATACCGATGCTCCAAGCTGTGTGGGGTTCATGGCCAACAACGGCAAACCCAAGGCTCGTGCAAAACTGACAGCATGTCGCGTCTTTCCGGTCCCAGGAGGCCCGTTCAACAACAGCAATTGGGCACCATCTGATTGCAAACCTCCTTCCTCCCGGGTGATGCGTTGATAGTGCCGGAAGTCCTCACAAAGTTCTGCATAGTACGCCAACAGTTGCAACTGTTGACCTTCAGTACCCACCAAGCCATCTTCACTAAAGGCCTTTTGACCTCGTGCTTCAGCTCCTGGTAACAGCTCTTCTGTCATTCGTGGCCGGGTAACTGCAGCCGTAGAACTTGCATTTCCAACACCTGCCCCAGCCTGGGACAACAATTGGCTCACAGGTGGTGCAGCACTGGGACGGTCACGGCGTGGAGGCAGTTCCAAATCTTCAAGCGTCACCTGCACCTTGTCGGTACCACTCGTAGTGACCGTTTCATTGCTGGAGGTGCTCGACCCCATGGTCAAAGATGGTAAGGGAGAGGTCGTTTTGTAAATCTTTCGTGTGGTGTTGTGTTGTTTGTCTTCATAGCTGTGACAGCTGATGATGTGAAACAATCTTGAAATTAAATGTATTTTCAAGCAGCTTAATCCCATGGCAGTTGCAGAGAAGTTGTAAACAGCTGGAGTGATGCAGGCCACACCGCAACCTCTACATGAACCACTCAATGCCTTTATGACTCTATGAAACCTGAACAAACAAAACTGATTCAGTTGTGAAATGAAAGCAACACTACTGCGATCCTTTGGAAGGGCAATGGATGAAATACACGCACACCCCGAAGAATGGCATCAATTTTGATGCTTCAGGGCACCTAAATCTCCACTGAGAAAAATTTTGGTGCATGTCCAGACTTGAGACCTCCCTCCCACGTAAAAGATGCCACGGTCCTTGTGCTGATCTTTCTGGATCTTCTGGTCAGCAATCGTGGAGGAGTTCCTTGAAGCAGAAATCACGTACGTTCATCCAATGGAGAACTACCATGTTTTCTCTCAAAGAATCATTGGGTCACCTAGATGATTCAAATGATGAACGAAAAACTGCCCTTTTGTTACCCAACCGGATACTTCTTTACACACTTTACATAGATCCACACTACACATCTGCTCAGGTCTTCCACTGCAACCCACCTCTTTGACGTGAACCAAGCGGCCAATCCCTCTTTTCCGTCCCAAGGATGTTGGGCTGCTTCTTCTTTTGCACCGCTCGTTTTGAGTCCAACACCTGGACTAAGGTGGGTCACTGTTTCAAAATTGTGCATCAAGGTCTTAAATGAAAATCAAGCATGAAAAATCCACCAACCGTTAACAACAACAAACCAAAAAATAATTGGTGGTTTACAACCCCATTGGAAAAATATGCTGGTCAAAATGGGAATTCCAATTTTCGGGCTAAAATTAAAAAATGTTTAAGAAACCACCAGCCAGAAAAAAAGTGACCTCGGTCACAAACCTTCAACCAGCCACAATTTCTCCATTTTCTCACCCAAAATATACACCTACACGAAACACCCACCAAGTGTCAGGTGTCAGGTGTTTCCCCGAAAAAAAAACAAAAAACTCCACGTCACGTTGTGGAGACCCGCCTCTTGGGGGACATCACCACTGTGGAAGACCTTTTGCGCCAAGGTATAGTTGATCTTATCGCTTTTTGCGGAACCAACCTACCGGCAGCAGCGACCCATGACTCCACTCCACGAGCTGATGGTTTAAATCCAAGTTGCGCAAGGTGAAGACATGTGAAGAAAAAACTTCATATTTAACTCAACAATCAATTGGCTTTATATCATTTTACATAGAGATCCCTTCATTTTTGTTGGAGAATAGATATTCTTCAACATCTCAGGCTCGGTGTATTTTTTTCAAAGATCCAATTATCTCGCAACTTTGACTGGCAATGCACCTGGAACTTGCTGGTCAAGTATGGATGTGTCATGGAGGACTTCAACGTCATCGTCTCCAAGGAGTTCTGTGCGCTGGCCGCCATGCTGCTACCAACGGTTTGAGGTGCAACTCCCTCAGAGGAAAGATGTTGGAAGAAATTCGGAAAGGACTTAGGAGGATACTGCACAATCCACAAACAATGTCAACCCGGGATTAATAAACCCCCCAAATTGGGGGGGGGGGTTAAATTAATCCTGTATTGACATTAGATACAAACAGTTATTCCTTTTAAAAGGAAAACATCCATGTCTTCCGACCAAATCTGTTTCCAAGCTTCACCAGGGAGTGGTCCCCTCGCCAATGCTTTCCTTTGGAAAGATGGAGTCGTCACATACAGAGCCACATGGCTGCAAAAAAAAGACAAGCGCTAAGAAGATTGTCAGTGAGGTCTCAGTTGTCAGTGGACAAAAAATGCTTGAAAACACGTTGTTGAAGTGTGTGTGATTTGTTGTTTTGTGATAGTGATATCCATTCGTTCATACACTTCCTCCCGCAGCACCATGTCAAAACAAGGAAAATCACCCTTCATAGAGGTTTTCCAATGGAACTGCTGAGGGTCAGCACTGGGAAGAGATTGGCTGCCAGGCCTCAAAAAAAAAACACCAATACTTCAACTTCTCAAATTTGTTGTTGCGCCACCCAACCGAAAAACCAACATCTTCAACCAGGGGATGAAACTTTGCCATAAAAAACCACCCCACCTGGAGACCAGGGAATGTCCAGCTGGCGTAACACTTCGAGTAGGCAAGGGCTCAGGACCTAGGATCGCCATGATATGGAGGTTTCTTCCCCATCAAGAGGTGCCAGATGTCCAACCGTTTATGATACTGTTGATGGAAGAAATCCCAAACAACCACCTGGGATGTATAAAAACCTTGTAAACAATGGTAGATAAACTACCAGGTCTCAACTGGTGCAGGTTTTTTCAGCCATCAACAGTATGACTTGTATTTTTGCCGCTAGTCATGGATTTGACCAGTCATCATGATCTTTTGCTATTGAAGCATTCTAACTGGCCGGTGACTAAAATCCAAGTCAAGTAGAGTTGGCCTCGAGAAGCTTTGCATGAAATTCAGTAACCAGCTGTCCAAAAAGACACTTCTCACCAAGGATGACTTTAATTTCTTGCCACCAACCACTTCCGAAATCTCACAAAATCTATATACCTCATGCTGCAAATGTTGATCTCCTTTCATGGCAATCAGTGGGAAATGTTTCTGTTGGTAGGATTCACTTATGTACTCAATTATCTTATGGGCAAAGGTCATGTGACATCGTAGTTCACCCAAATATTTGGCATCACATATATGTAAGTTGAATGTTTGAATATAGTTGAATGGGAATGGTTGGCCGCTGCCGGCTGCTCCACACACCCCAACCTGACTTCTGTTTGATCAAAGGAGTCAGTCTGCACCTGCCGAGGTGCAAAACATGCATCATGGTACGCCAGGCCATCGAATCACACCATGTTTTTGTGCTTTTCCAAATTTGGAGCCCAAATCAAAAATTTCTTTGGTTGCTTTTCCAAAATACATGACATATCCCTTGAAGTATCAGAAATCCCACTTGTGGAAAACTCCCTTCCACCCTCCGCAGGTCAACTTCGCCTCGCTGCTTGGTCTCCTTGACGCGGCTTCCCACGGCTCTGGCAATCACGGCCCTGCAAGCCGCCGTCCAAACACTGCTGTCTGCATGGAACGACTTGGATAACACCCCACCTCAACGGAATTGGAGTATGTCTAAGGCAATGACAATCCAAAATACACCCCCCCCTTGCGGAGAAGCACTATCAAATTTGGGCATGTTGGATGACGAGAGGATAAGTATCTCATCCTGCTTAGGAGGCAGCTGCCCCAGAATAGAATGTCTTCTTGAATCACATCCACTCAGATTTTGTGAGTGCTGTTGAGTTTCAGGTCTCCCCCCAATTTTATCACTTCTACTTCCGACTTTTGAAATGCTTCAAGATTTGCTTGATGCTTTTTTCAGCCACCTTAATCCAATCCACTTCCATCCTTCATCCACAATTTCCCACTTGAGCCTTACACAAAAAAACCTGTAGCAAATAGGATCTTTCATCTATAGAGCGATTTGAATCATCCCCCAAATCAGAAATTCCACCTTTACAAAAAAAGCCAGAAATGAATAATGGGATAACCTCAACCAACCAATCAACCAACCATAACCAACCAACCATAACCAACCAACCATAACCAACCAACATGAACCACTCTAGCACCTTCAGACCCTGCAGGCGCTTCCGTAAGGTCTTATTGATCTCTGCCAATGAAGTGCCAGGTCTTGACTCAGCAGAAGACACCCAATGGCCTGTCAGATGAAGACTCAGCAGATGACAGGTGAAGTGAAAGAGATATATGATATATATATATATATATATATCACATTTCTCCCGCGCAATTTGACTGATTTTCCCAAGCTCCCATGTTAGGAGCTGCAAAGTCTCTGCAAATCAGCTTCACAGGTCAGTGAAGCTAAAACACCGGCACAGCCGCCAACGTAGAGCTCGACAATCTCAAACCAGATGATGTCCCACTCCAGGGTGGGTGGCCAGAGGGAAAAAGCTTGAGGACATCAGATCAACCACAGATCATGAGATAGAAGCATCACATTTCTCCCGCGCAATTTGACTGATTTTCCCAAGCTCCCATGTTAGGAGCTGCAAAGTCTCTGCAAATCAGCTTCACAGGTCAGTGAAGCTAAAACACCGGCACAGCCGCCAACGTAGAGCTCGACAATCTCAAACCAGATGATGTCCCACTCCACTTCTAGGACCCTGCGCCGCAAGCAAAAGAGCTCGCCTCATGCATAGTGGAATAAAAAACTTCATAGCAAGCTGCATTGAACAATTCGATCTTGTTTCTAGCAGTCAAAGGCAAAGTGTGGATAAAAACTTGTGCTGCCACTTCCTGCAAGTAATACTCTAACGTCTTCACCTGGGCCCATCTTCCACGCCAGCAAATCAGGGGAATGTTCTCCGTTTGCAAATACATCGCTGTAGCACCTGACCCCCGCAGAGTGCCGGGAGTCAGGCCACGATCTTTTTGAAGACAAGGTACGCCGAGTTGGCGCATCACAGCATTCCACTGATTTCTATAGGCACTCAATGAAGCTCCAAATAATTTTGCGTCCAGAGGATAATCTCCAAACACGGCATCAACGAAGGAAACTATTTCAGGATCAGAGATCTTAACATGTTGTTGCCGAGCAAACCTACTCGTCTTCGGATTCACCAAATGAATATATAGTGAAGAAATGCTAAAACTCATATCCCGCGGCAGCATCAAGTTTTTCCGAGAGAGGCAGACAAATTCAGCCGGATGCAACATGCCAGCAAATGCAATCATCGACAGTCCAGCAAAACGTTTCCATCCCCAAATCAGGGCGACACAAAGAGCAGCTCGAAACAGTGGTAAGGAAATTACCGGTCGGCAATGTCCCGGCTCTGCAACTTGCCACTTCTTGTCAACCTGCCACGCAGCCCCAAGGCTGTTTCGAAAATGAGGACGTTGGTCTTGCATTGCTGTGATGGCATAGGTTAGCATGTAGCGTGGCAACCCAGAACGATAGAGGTGTAGGCCATAGGCCCTCAAGCTTAACCCACAACTCTCTGCATCTCTTGTAGCATCATGAAAATCCAGTTCAAGTTCGGTAGTGACCCAGGATTCAAAAGCTTGCATGCACTTCTCCATCCTTTTGGCAGTCAACGTGTGAAACCCGGTCGCGAGGTTAAGTTCGCCTCTGGGTTTTCCTTTTGTCGGTCCAGGATTTCGTTCAACATCACCAGCAATCAGTAAAAGAATGCGTAGCCACCTTCCCGCAACACGGGGCACCTGTGCGACTTGGCAATGCAGATCGAAAAGGTGATAATCGCCTTTGCACAAATCTTCATACCAGCGAGGTAAAGGTCTAGTAGGAGACTCAACCTCACGTTCACGAGAGGGTGCGTCTGCACGATTCTTGCTGGAGTAAACATGTAACCCTCCGGGGAACAAATTACTACCGAGCACATATGGTAGGCTCTGCTTCAAGATTCTGGTGATGGCATAACTGGAGGAACGACCTTTGGAAGAAGCTCCCAAAGTAACTCTGCTATCAAGAAGGCCAAGGATACGGCTATTTGGGTGTTGCTTAGCACAATACTTAATCCAAGATCCATAGACATGACTTTCAAGAACGTTGATATGCTTTGAGGCTTTAAATTTATATTTGAAGAGCAAACGAAAAGGAAGACTGTCAGCAAGCTCTCCTATCCACTCTGGGTCTTCAAACCAATCTCTGGGTTTCCAATCACTATCTTCATCAATCCAGGGTTCAAGCTTAAGGCTTTCACTAGGCTCAAGTTCAACACGTGCAAATGACAACAAACGACTAGTCAATGGGATTACCGGAGGACCGGAGTGGATTGCATCCCGACTGCCTTTAGCCATCCGGTTCATTAACACGGAGGGATATTGAGCTGAGTAGCTCGCCACAGTTTCCCCGACACGAGGATCTCTGCCATAAACCGTGAGAGCATCAGGCACACACCTAAGTTTGAATTCTTCAATGGATTGCTTTGTAAAGCTCCCTTGAATCACGAAATGTTTTCCCCTCCATTTACAATTGCAAGTGCTTTCAAGATCTACGAGCCAACCTTTATTATGCAGCCACTGGGATGGCTTGTTAAACCCTGACCCAAATGCACAAAAAGCCATTCGAGTGATGACACATCCTAAATAAATCAAGACACGAAAGCAGTGCATTCGGAACATCACTGATGACCCAGTCTGCTCGCAGCTGAAATACACTCCAGTGAGCACAGCAACGCAACCAATCATTGCAGTGCGGCGGGCGAGTATATTATGTTCAGAGGTTAATTTATCGGCTGGGTTAAAACCAGCAGGTTGTGTCTTGCTGCGAAGTCTGGGACGACGGAGAGTGCCAAATGTTAGGCAGGGCGGACCCGCGTGAAACTCTCTGACAACTCTGCGATATGCAAGTGAAAGTATTTCATGAAATGTGCTTGGATCAAGCAAATCTTTGAAAAACAACCTACGGTGGTCATTGTCAAAACCATCGTGTACAAGGAAGCCATGCTGTTGGTGTGCTTGACTCCAATTGCCTGAGCCTCTGAACAGCTCCACACAATCATAGATGAACCCTTCGGCAAGAGGTTTCGGGATAGTGGGCCTATGTGGCTTAGTATACGAATTAAGTGGGGGTTCAAGGTCACCACACCCCATCTCTAACTCGGCAACTGAATCGTAGCCTAAGCTTTTGAGGGTTTCACTAGCGGGCCCCAAAAGATTGGTGTGATAGCCCTTCTGTTCAGAATGCCTCCACAACTCAGAAACTACCAGCTCACTAGATTCGGCCACTACTATCCCACCTCCGGTGGGGGATGCATCAAGTGCGAAGATTTGGGGACAGGTCTTAACACGAAGGTCTGCTTGAACGCAGCACGACAAAATACAAAGGGAATACAATTCGTGCCTTGCATGCTGAGAAAGACAAATCACTGAATTTGGGTTTGCTCCACGCCCCACTTTAAAGAGGGAATCAACCAAGGCCAACATGGGTCTCCGAAACAACAATGCGTGAATCCAACAGCCCAGTAATGAAGCAAACAGTTTATAAGTGCACGTGCCTTTCTTACATATAATAGCACTAATCCAAACCAGAAGTGTCAATCTATCACGTGGTGCACTAACACGACCCCTTAAGCCATCAAAATCAGCCCCCAAAAGAGTACCCTTCACTTGGTGTCTACGCTGCTTACCCGGGTGGGAAACTAATCCAACTTTGTCATAGGCAGCATTCGATTTGGCGAAGACTTCAGTATCTCTAAGAGGAACTTGATGGTTATATTGGGCCCAGGTACATCGTTGAACTCCAATGTGGTCATCGATGGCGAGTAATTCAATAAAATCTCCTCGGGGAACCGGCTTACGATATTCCAGCGTTTCAGAAGATCTCATGCAACTAGCTTCGAGTTCCAAAAGGGCGTGATGACTACCCTGTGCAATTTCAACTGCATGATTGTCCCCCATCGCCAATGTGGCTAGTGCGGGGTAAAAGGGCCCCGGAACAGAAGGGTCATAACAGGACAACCCCTGAAGTTCTGATGGAAACACTTTCTTACCTATGCAGTTTCTCTTTGCACGGGCACTACTTACTTTGAAAGTATAGTAAAAATCACTAAGGTCATCAGCACAGTATCTGAAGATTTCATTGGGACGAAGAGACAAGAGGGACAGCAGAGCCCCGGGTGCAAGTTTCTTCGTATAGTGACTATACCCTGCCATTCGAGAATTCAAAACAATGGGGTTGATTATAAGCCTATCAAATTCATCATCTTTGGGGACTGCAAACAAGCCAACAGTTTCATGGGCATCCACTTCACTGCAAGGAATCAACTTGAGGGCCGCTTTGCAATCCCAAATTTTCATAAGTTGCAACAGTTCAGGTCTACTACAATGCACACTAGCTTTGGGCTTTGTAGGCCAAATGGATTGAGGCAATCTCAGGGCATCTGGTGTTTCGAAAACGGATGCGACAACCGGATCAAGCAAGTAAGGACGAGGGTCAAAACTTGGGGGATGTTTCCACTTAATCCGGCTAGCAATGACAGGCTTATTATTCAAACTTGGGACCAAAACTTTATCAGGTTGGTGCGAACAAGATTGATGCAACTTCTGATGTTGAGGTTCATCCACAAAATGCGGTTTTTCATGCTTTTTATAAGAATCAAATTGTTGTTGAATTTCATGCAACATCTGCTCTAGGTCCACTTCCACATGTGATGGCAGTTCCTCAGCAGCCCGTCTGAGCACGTCAAATTTTTCACCGAAGCGACCGAGATCTGCACGAGCGATCGGCCCCAAGTCACAGAAATGATTGATATGCCCTTGCAAGGTCTCTAACACTCTATCCTGGTCAAAAGTAGTCGGTTCCCCTGCTTGAGCACGTGAAGGGGGTGCTTTAGGGTATCCTAGAGCAATCCAGTTCAACATACACACAACATTCTGCAACATCTGATGTTTGAGCCTAAGCTGACGCAACCTCTTACGCCTCTTAGGGTTAGGTGAATTATTTACCGTCCAACTCCACAGGGGTGGAGGAACCGGCCACAAACTGCTTCGCGGTGCTGAAGCTGCAACAGGGCGAGAGAGCCATGCAGGAACGAGGGCTAGTTTACGAAAAACATTGAAACCACAAGGAACCTGCTCCAGAAGCTTCAAAGTCTCTTGTATGATAGCAAAGTTCTCAACATGACAATTGGATTTGCTCCAATCAAAATTGCAATTAAAAAATTTGGATTCTTCGGACGACTCATTATCAACCTTAGTGCCTATGTTATTAGTATCCACACTAATTCCCCTAGAGCACTGTTCAGGAGTTCCTTGAGAGTTTCCTAGGAATCTGTTGCAGGTCCGGAGGAGTCTTCGCCCCCCTTTCCCCGCTTCTTTTTGGGCACACGTTTGGGATTTGGATCGTCTCCCTGGTCCTTGACCAAATTTGGTGGCACCCTGCTCGGTCCCAGCTGACGAAGGCGGGTCTCGAAGGTGTCGATGTCCTTTAGGTAGCTCACGTTTGCAGCTACCCATGTTGCTGCAGGAAGTCTGGCAAACGGGGACAGAGTTGATTTTCTGCGGTTGACTGCCAATTGCTGATAGTTTGGCTCCGTCAAGCCGGTCAGCAGCCAGGCTAATTGTGTCTTGCCCCCATCGAGGCAAGCTTGTTCCACATAGGTCATCATCCGACCGCAGAAGGCCAACATCTGTTCGTTTCCTGTGTTCCCTGCTTGCTCCCATCCCCAAGCCATCATGTAGCCGACTTGACCCATCGTCTTGTGGTCGGAGACTGCAATCCTTTGTTCCAGATATGATCGAAGGAGACTCGGTTCTTCTCGGTCTGGGGATATGCCAAGTTCCTGACGTGCATTCTTTCGAATGACTTCCACCACCTTTGCATCCTCCTCCAAATGTCTCAGATACAATTCCCTGGCAGCGTAGCCTTTCACGTTCAGAGAGCCTGCGCTTGATCCCCCGGACCCGCTGTCCGAGCCGCCGAGGAGACTGGTGAAAGGATCCTGAGCAGTCTTGGGTGCTAGGGTCTTCATGATGGCATGAGTTTGTTTCATCTGCAGCAGCAAAAGTCGATGGGTCGGATCTTGAACAGCTTGAAGACTGGATGAAAGCTCCGCCTCCAACTCGTCCTCTGCATCGGGATCCCCAACCTCTCGATCTTCCTCCGCTCGGAGGGTTTGCACCATTGGATGTTCTGCTTGTGCTACGGGTGTAGCACGTTCTGCTTTTGCAATCCGCTTTGGAGCTGCACCAGCTGCCCTGTGCAACTTGGCCCATTCCGCAGCAGACAAACCATCTCGCCTTGCTCCTGCAAACAACGTGTGACCACCTTGATCTGCTGTTACTGTAGGGGCTGCAGGCATCACGGCGCCAGTTTGAGCCTGAAGCAGACTCTCCAATTTGGGCAATCCTGACATATAGAGCTTCGACATCTTCTCTTCGAGCCCCCACCGGATCTCCAAGCAACTCTGAAGCAGCTTCGGGCAAATCCACACCCTCTTCTGCTGTAGTGTATTCTCGAGCTGCATCTGCATCCAGCACGTCTCCAATCCACCTTTCGGCTACAGCTTCGGCCGATGCCAAATTTGGTCGAGCCAGAGACGTCCCGAACCTGAAGGAGTAAATCGGTGTGCCTCCTCCAGCCTTCAGCTGCACTTTGCGAAAAAGCCCCAAGTAGCTCCAGGGGATATCTGCGATGAACATGCTGATGGTGCCAAGATGCTTGCCCTTGGCTGAGTCCACATCCACATCCACTTCGGTGATGGCGCACCTTTCCTCGAATCCAGCTGTCTGCTCGACTTGAGACAGGGCATGTTGCACCGAAGGCTCTGATGGCAGTAGGCACATGAAACCAGATGCTCGAACTCGAAGGAGAAAAACCTGACATCGCCATTGGAACGGGTCTGTGAGGGAGTCCACCAAAAACACAGTAGAGAGCCGTTCTTTGACTTCCTGAGTGACCCCCGAACGGATGAGGTCCTCAGTCACACGATTGCTCACGCTACTCGTGGAGGCCATGCAGCCTCAGCACCGAGCAGGAAAGCCGCCGCCTCAATCTGCGAGGGGAACCCAAATGCCACCACTTCTCCAGGATGATCTCCGGTCAGAGAAGTAAAAGATCGTTTGATAGTAGTCCAAAACCCCTGTGGTTTCCTGGGGCAGTAAAGACAAACAAAAACGGTGTCCCGGAGGAGCACCTGTGGGGTCTGAACTGTTGGCACCTGCAAGTGCCTGTGATGAAGTCCTCGAAGAGCAGCTCTGCCACACTGAAAAGCACGAGCCAGCCGCCTGAAGGGAGTCCACACACCAACAGGCTTGAGCCTGCAATCCTCTTCCAAGGCCCGGAGGGGTGTCAAATCCAGAGCCAACAAAGCCTCTGGAGTAGTTGCACCCAGAACAGCTTGATCCCAAGCTGCAGTCCAGATAGTCAAGGAAGTAGTGTTGGGAGTGGGCTGGAAAGTCTCACCAGCAGGTTCAGGTTGGCCAGCAGGAAGACCTGGGGAATGTACCAGCTCAAAGCTATCCGATGAAGGCGCTCGCTCTGCAGAAGCCTCACCACCTGAGGTAGCTACTGCAATTCGTAGCTCCGATAGTTGGGCAATCACAGAATCCAGTGAGTCCAGAAGGGGCTGATTGCTCATGCACGGTATTGGGCAAATCGGTTCCGCAAAGCTAAAGATGCGTCGTGAGCCGCACCTCGAGCACCGCAGAAATCAATCACCAAGCCAGCCAGTTGGAGTAATAGATGCCTGCAAGCTCTCGAAAAAGCAAAGGCACCCAAACAAGCTCCACAGCAGCAGCCCAATCCAAATGTCAACCAGATCACCAAAAGGATGCCACCCCAAGGACACTGATTAGAAGCCGGGCTAACCCAAAATCGGAATTCACGAAAAGCGTCGATCCAAGCTGGGCTGGACCACATGAACCCAAAAAGCTTGAGGACATCAGATCAACCACAGATCATGAGATAGAAGCATATATATGTATTTTTTTTGCATTGGAAAGGCATGATTGGCATAGTTTATTGCAAAGTTGAACTAGCATGTAAGATGGTTTGAAGGATGATTCATGTTCAATTATATATCCAAATATGTACATATCAGGTTGTATCTTTCTGGGCTTAGGTTTTTTTCAACAAGAAACACCAAATCAAACTCCCTGGCTCACAGTGAAGAGGCCTGTTGTCTCAAACATGGCTCAACAACCATCTTTGATGGAGCAGAGCCCGTCTGGCTTCAGTTGTTTTGTCAAGAAAGGTCCTGGTTGGTCAAATTTTGTTGGTTTCAGTTGTTGTTCGAGGCAATCTCACTCCAAAGAAAAATGTCTATGTTAAAGACCCAACAAAAAACAAGATCCTGTATAGAAACCAATCTGACCATTAAGTCTGCAAGAAAATGTAATGTCTACCTAGCACCTTTCTTGTCCACCTACATGACTTGTCAACCTCATCCAGTCCACATGCAGATCGAGTCTCTAGTGCCTGACTTCATACATGACTAACAAATTGACGACAACAAAGCTTTTTGAACCAAAGATCCGTTCGGGGCGGCAACATGACGATTGGACAAGGCACTACTTCTTATTATATACAAAGGGTACAAAAGGTATGTAATATCCTAAGCAGAACAACTGGTTGTGATTGGGTAGATTGTATCTTCCGGCTTCCGGTTCTCATGTTTCATTCTTGACCAATGGCATATACAAGCAATTTAGATCACACAATGGACAAGAACTGGAAGGGACACACAAGCTTCTCCCTAGTTTAGTAGTGATTGAAAAGCAAGTCGGTCCAGACACTAGACGACAGTCTCCCTTTGATCGACATAACAAAATTCACAATTGCTGTTCCCTCAAATTACAAGTACCTATGGTTCAAAAGTGCACAACCCAAACATCCTGTTCAAGTGCATCTTTAAGCTCAACAACCCGTAATTCACATAGTTCCAAACCCCAAGGTCCCCGCAGCTCAGATTGCACCTCTGTTGCAGGGGCAGCAGTACCGCACGGAGCTGTTGCTGCACTCGTCTGCTGCGTTCCAGCTCCGACTTTTCGGAATCCCAAAGCCTAAACGTTGATGGTGAAAACCAGATGAGGAGGTTGGTAGTTTCATTCCTCTACCATGATTTACTAGGGTGTTTTAATGCCAGGTGGTTGGCCTTGGGATTTCTGAACCATCAACAGTATGAAGTGTTTTGATAAAGTTTCAATCAACTTAAATAAGGTACAAGCGAGTTTGTTGATTGCGAGATGATTGCTAAAATCCCAAAATCTAAGATGGAAGTCAAGGAGCGAAACTTCAATTTTTTCTTTTTTTTTCGGGACTGGATGATTTCCTGTTGCTGTTGTTTTTATCCACAGGACCTTTTCAATGTATCCACGCTCTCAGGAAGGATACCAGCCGACGGCATCTCACCCGCCATGGCTCAAAAATACCACCTACGACATATTGGTTGTGAGAGTCATGGATTCAATATTTACACTATTACCTCCACATCATCTAATATAGGGAAAACTGGTAAAACTGACAAAATTGGGAAAACTCAGAAAACTTGGCTGCTTTTGAAAGTCGTCTTGTCCACTTAAGACTTGTAACATTGAGACACTCTTCAAACGAGATGTTCTTCATTTCTCTAACGCACCAGTAGCTCACCCTGAAGGTATTACAAGCGATTGGAGAGAAGATGCTCAATCTTCGAAGAAATCCAGGTTTTTTTCGGTCTCCCCAAACCACGACTTACCTCCAATGAGTCAATGAGTCCGGGGGTTGGGGCTGTACCACACTTTCCGAAACAGCTCAGCTGTGAGCCACAAGACGCATCTGTATCTTACACACAAAAGGCAATGTACGAAGCTTCCATCAACCTCCATCTCATGACCTCTCGCATCTCTAAGCTTTGCCCCTTTTTCTTGAGAACATGAGCACACAAGCAAACAAGCAAGCGTGTCTTAAACACGGAACACTTGTAATTTGAATCAATTTTTGGGTGGTTGAAGTACTAAAATGCTGAACCTCAACTGGCTTTGACAATGAGCTTATCGCCCAGTCCTTGACAAGACTACAGTGCCCGAAAGCAAGCGCAATAACTTCTGGATGCAGCGAATCTTGCCATTGATCAATTCCACTGGTTTGTAGATGAATGTCTGTCAGAAGACACTGTAATCACACTGGTGCTAAATTTCATTCCCATAGCTTTCGCTTGGGAAGTGCAGGAGGCAACGGCAGCCCGCTCAGAAAGCCTGCTCATCCACAAGACTCAGATCGTCACCCCAAAAAAATCTCCGAAACAATTTCATTGCAACTTCGCTAGTCCTCGCTCTATAGGAACTGAAACTCTGTCTCTCCCATCATCTCCCCATCCCTTCCAGCCTTGCGCTTTCCTCCTGGCCTTGCGCGCCCCCCAGCTCCCCAGTGCAGCACCCAGTAGCGGCACCGCACCCAGGCGCACGGCACCCAGCGCTAGCGCTATGGCCGCCCCACAGCAACTGAATATCACTAGGCGATCTGCGTAGTCAGCCAGGCGTACCAAGAAGGAGAGGGCAGCCTGTAGAGCTCAAAACATTGAGTCATTAAGGATGAGAATCGTGAAAATCATGGCAGGAAGATTGGAAGCACTTCTATAGTTGTCTCAGAACTGGTTTGAAAAGATCTGTGTTTGTTGGATAGTACCTACGAACAGATTTGATGCAAATATCTGTTTGCAATTCACATTGCAGCTATGTGTCAATCAAAGAACAAAAAATCAACACCCATCCAACACCAAAATGCACATAACAAATCTGTGTACAACTGCCGCTTGCCATCAGGGGAAACCCGGAAACCCCACCTGCGCATCTTTGCTGAAGGACGTGTGAGCCATCCAGCGATCAAAGACTCGATCAGGATCCACAGGTATTGTGTCTGCGACAGACCCAAAGGGTCCTCCACCCCTTTCGGCAATCCATGCGCCAAAACGTGCCACCAGTGCATCAGCGTTGGTTTCCAGCAAGTATTCACTGGCTGGTCCTCCATATTTCCTCAAGAATGTCAAAGGAGGTTTACATAATCGGAGTCGCTGTCCAGATTGAAGAACTCCCTACAGCGCAAATAAATAGATTGATTGAAAATTGTAGGGCATCAACATCAACGTCTGATTTCATTCTATCAAGAATCTCCTACAAATCTGCTGGGTAGTTCATTGACCCAAACAAAAACAACTCAACAATCAACCAACTCACCCAATCTGTCATCATCCTAAGTCTCTTTGACACCCTAGGCTGGCGCATATGACCCTGCTGCACTGCAGGTAAGCCAACAGAATCCTGGAAGGACAAGACGGTGTTGTCTTGGTCTCCCAGAAGCCCCTGGAGAGCGGCGTAACATCGGCGGCTTAGCTCCCAGTCAATTCCTTTCACTTTCACCAAACTTCACTCTAGCGCAAATATCCAAATATGTGTATGTATATATTTGATTATATTTGTATGATATGTTCAAAAACTGTTCACCAGTTACAAGCAACACAATCCCACCATCATCATCATCATCATCATCATCATCATCATCATCATCATCATCATCATCATCATCATCACAACATCAGTTCTATCTGTAAAAAGATGACGCAATCCCAATCCCAATCATCCATCATCCAACTTTTGCTCCAAGTTCAAAGTTCTTCCATCTCTTCCCACCTGCAGCAACTTCCAACTCTGTAGTCCCCTTCGGATACTCGGCAGTTCGGGCCATCGATTTTCACTCCAGGCGATCAGCGAAGCACGTCCCCAGCGGAAGGGTTGCTTGGGTTTTTCGGCCTCCCCCAAGCTGCGGCCTTCCAAAATGGCGGGGCGGTGCGGTGGTTCTTGGGGGAGATAGAGATACCAGCAATTGAATGGAGTGGAGTGGAAGTTGATACTTACTATCTTAGTTGGTTCAGGCTTACTTTTGGTGGAGGATTTTTTTTTGTTGGTGGGGGGGGGGGGGGGATCCTAAGATGATAAGCTTTAATCCACCACAGCAGTATTGAACCGAATCAACTATAGTGACTGATACAACTGCTGTGTCAAAGATTGATAGATGCAAGCATAAATCTCCGCACTTCCTGAACCGAAAGTCTTGCAAAGAGGTAGTGCACTGGCTATAGGTCAAAATCAAAATCTATAAGTCAAAACAACACTGAAATAGGAAGTTCTTGGGTACCGCTGTCTGATGTTCAGTAGTTCTCCTGTTTCTATGGGTGAACTTGAATTCTTGTTTCTCGAAGTCAGGCAAAGGTGTGTTATTTTTGACGTTCATGCCAACTAAGATTTTCCGGAATAAACTTGAATGTCCACCCTGGATAAGAATTGTCTTCAGACTTGCCTAGCCCCTCAGTAAAGGTAATGACAGTCCCAAAGACTATGAAAGAAACAACAAATATGTGGACTCTGGCATTTCTGCGGTAAGAGGAGACAATCTCTAAAAAGGTTCCATTGACACTCGGGCGAGACAAATCTACAACTCAATAGTGGCTGGCAGAGTGGACGACCTGTAGCTCCCTTCATGGAAGAAAATTCCCATCCAATTCCATCAATCATCATCCATCATCAAGCCTAAAATTCTATGACAAAACTGATTGAAAAAATTTCCAAATTTCAGGATACCAAGTCACCTTGAAGGACTACCTTGGACATCTGCATCATATTGCCAGATAACTGGTTCTTTTGCTTCTCTTCAGTATTGCTGGGTACAAAATACGAGGTGGTGATTTGTCGCACCTTCCCAGGTTCGGTGGGAACAAAGTAAAAATTGAAACCAATAATGCGACCATCAGGATAACGGTAGGCGGTAGAATTCGCACATGGTGGCATAAATCTACGATCTGCTTTCATGCCCATATTGGTCTGCATATAACCACCATGTTTAACGCTTAGACCTTCATCACCCAAATCCTGAATCTCAAAGGGCTCCATTGCTGAAGCATATTCTGGAGCGAAGTTGGGTAAGGCATACTGATGTAAAAAGGGAGCATGACTGGGATCCCAACTCTGTTCAAGCCACACTCTCCAGCCAGCAGGTACATCAAAACAGCTCCAATTGGGACTTTCTGATAACTCCTCTGGTACAAAGGGCTCTTTTTTATCGGCCTCTTCGGCACTGTCATGAGGCCAAACAAACAACAAGCCTTTCTTGGTCTTGGTAGGATAGGAGGCCAACTTACTACAGTCTTGTCCCACCAACTTTGCTGTTGCTTCCTCATCACCCTCAGCCATGGGAACTTTACTGCACAATCCGTTGCCCTTAAAGCACCAACCATGAAAACGACACATGAGTTCACCATTGGAGTTCACTCGTCCATGTGCTAAAGGTGCCAAGCGATGAGGACAAATTCCACTTGTACATCGCCAATCTCCATCGGGACCATCCTTCCAAAGAACCAGGTCTTTGTTGAGAAGTTTAATTGGTTCCGGACCTGATCCGTGCAACATGGACAATGGCAATACTGGATACCATTGTTTTTCCCAATTGAAGCTGCCATGTTTTTCATGCTTTACTTCCACTTCAGTTTCGATGCCAGGTGTGACCACCTCAGTTGAAATTGCTGCCCTCCGCATGGTTTTTCGCACTGTGCAATAAGCAGCACCCACGGCACCCAAACGAAGAATCTCCCAACCGCCATGCCGTTGAAAGGATCCAAGTGGTCGAAGGGGTCGAGGTTGTCGAAGGTTTGGCCCAGACCGAAGAGAGGTGCCCAGTCCACTCTCAAGGAGCTGAGGTGAAATCATGGCATCAAATGAAATGATTCCAATAGAAAAGTTGGTCTTAGCTTGGGAGAAGTGGAAGAATCCCAATACCTTTCTAGTTCAGCGTCATTTTCCTTAGCACCAAAGCTGCATAGTTTTGGAATGTGAATCGAAGTATGGTATCTATGCCTGCAGCCTCATGTCAACTCTCTTCCATGCAGATTGGTATTGCATAGGTGAATCATCTGGTCTCGAGCGGCTGCGCAAAAAACACAACAGTTTCCAGGTTCATGGCTTCAAGGCAAAAGCATTGAGCGGTTTCATGTTCATCATGAGACACTTTTGGTGCAATTTTTGTTTGCTTTTTGGTATGGAAACCGGCATGAAACGGCATGTCATTCGTGAAACAGGAGGCCACATTGCCGTCAATGCCAGGAGGAGCTTCTGCCCAACAAAATGAATGAAGCTAATGTGTGACACTGGGTTTTTCCAGATGATGGCGGTAAGGATGGGCTTACTAAAGTCTCTAAAGTGCATTCAAATCAAAAGATGTTGTAAAGATAATGATACAAATCTCTGAATCAATTTTGTCAGAAAGCATCCATCCTCCATCAAGGCACGGCTCCCCAACGCGAAACGGCGTTGTTTTTTGAATGTTTTGGGAATGGAGTAGGGAGCAGTGTCGATCAAATACTTTGGCAACTTGGAAGACAATTTAGATATCTGAAGATTTCACTTCGACATGGGTGTTCATGGCCACTCCCTGGTATCACACTGCTCCAACCCCAACGCGATCATGTGTACAAGAATGGTGGCATGTTGAGGTCTACACGCCCCCGCCCAGATTGTCAGATTTCACAGGCTGAAATGCCAGCATTGGTTGCACGTAGTAGTAGGAACCCGTCAACTTTCCAGATGACCTTAGAAAGTGGCCCTAAACCAACCGGCTGAGTCTCTACTGTAGCGACGAAGTTGACACTTTGGTGCCTAGTTTCACCTGTTCTACTTTTTATTTCAAGCATTTCCAGTGGAGTTTCCCTCTAATACAAGACCACCCACCCCCTAGCATACCGGGGCACCGGTCCAAATACCGGCGAAGGCTTTTGTCCCAGTGATGAAAGCCATCCATTGCTCCATCTGGTGGAGTATGAATTGGTGTGTTGCCCCTCGTCAGGGCATAGGCACCACTGAGACCTGTCATGTCACAGTCTACACAGGCTATAGCCCTTCTAAATACCCATACTTTCACAGCATATTCATCATGTAGGATGAGTTGAGTAGAATCTGACTTGGATACAAAGTAGCCATGCGCAGCAAACATCCCATGTTGCAATCTAGCGGCTCACTGTGTATGCATGTACACACGCCCCTGGCCAGCCAAATTTCCTGAGCATTTTGCACACTGAGGTGATGACAACGACACCGAAGAAATTGAGATCCAGAATGGAAGATCCAAGTATCAATCCTTCGATTCCCAGTTGCATCTTCGTCAGATTGCGGCGTTTTTTTGGGCATTCCAATTAAAGACTCACTGACTGACCATCCTGACCCGCATGTTAAGCCGCATAGGAAGTATGGGACACTCACTTATGACACGTCGTACTCTGTCAATTTACCCGTTACCATCAGATGCATCTCAACTGGTGCTTTTAATGGGCAGCTTCCTCCAAGCTTCACTTTGGGTATTGAATAATCCTCGGACTCGTGGCGCGGTTTCATACCACCGGGGCCTCACAGAAAAAACGAGGTGCTGAAAAATGAGAGAAATGTTTAACTCATCAATTTTGCTTAAGTTTTTCGTGTTAGTTGTGCTTCCAAGCTTCTTTTAAAAAAAAAAGTGTCCCATTCCCACTTCTACACACCCAAGAAAAAAAATAGCTTTCTGACTCATAATATCTGATATCGCAACTTCCACCACTAAAACCTGAGACAACTTTTGGCACAAAGACGTAAATACAAAATTATGTTTGGAGCTCATCATCCTTGGACCAGAATCCCAGACAAACAACAATTCTAATCAAACATACCCATGATATGTAGATGTCTTTGCTCCAAAGGATTCCCCCTATCCGGTATGTTGCCGGCCCCTGACAGCTCATAAAACAAACAAGGATTCAGCACAGGTCACTATGCATCTTTTGAAACACTCCCTTGGGTGCAAATCAAGTCTTTCAATGGGTCACTTGAGCCCAACTTGAACTCATCTTCGTGTCTCCAAAAAACTATATCTGTTGCCAGCTAGGTGCAATAGCCCCAAAGGATGACATCAAAGGGCGGTATGCTGTCCTGCAGCTCGCCATTCAACCAGCCATCTAAAATGGTCAGTGCTCAGTTCAGCTTTTCCAAATCCCGTTGGCTGAAACGAGCGCATCTTTTTTGGTCGTGGCCAACAAAAAAAATCACCTGAGTGACCTTCAAAACAGTCCCATTCTTTCAGTCTCTCAGAATTTCCTAACAAAAAGCCAAGTATCCGCAACTGCTGCAACTCGTTCACTAAAGTTGGTTGCCAAACCAACGTCATCTTCAAAGATGGTGGCACAAGGCCATTCTTCATAGAGCATCATTTCCTGAGCTTCCAGTTTTTTTTTGTACCGGAAAAAGTCATCGGTTCAGACCTTCCACTGCTCCAACTAAGGCGCATAGATCCTCCGATGGCTCATACCACCTCAGATGTTACAGTGCCATCTGCATCTGCAATCTGTTTCCTTTCCAACATTATGTGTTTGTTTCCAACTGTCAATGTCTTTTTTGGAAACATATCAGAAATGGTGTTGCTAGCAGAATCTCACTTAAGTGGTTCAACCTTGGCCTAACTCATAAGTCTCCCTGTTGCATTCAACTCTGCTTGGCTTTTGATGGCCAAGACAAAAACGGAAAAAAATAATCCTTGTCAAAGTCATCCTGTGAACTTTTGAAAAGCCTCAACTAAGAACCCAAAAAGTCTCAGGACATATACACGTGTATCATTGCGAGGCTATCAAACAAATTCCGTCATGTCCTATTTCCTCGACTATCGCGGGTCCTCAAGGCCAATCACAGTTAATCAAAACGATCAACTTCGTTGCAGTTTTGTCACAAAACATTAAACCGCCGACGGCCTCCAAAGCCTCTAAACCCTGACTTAACAAATATTTCGTTTCAATCTTGATGGGTATCTTTGGGTTAGTCAATTATTTTTCCACCAACAAATCTCAAACTTTGTAAAATTGATCACCCAAAAAATATCCGTCCAACCCCTGCTCCGGGTTAACCCTCAACTTCAACGGTAACTGCATCGAAGAGACATCCCACCTGTGCATTGCACGGGCACCTCGGCTTCATCATCGGGAGCTGGAGGAATCTCCAACGAGAGACGAGCAATCTCCATTGTGGCGAATCAATTTTAAAAAAAACAAAAGGGAGTCAAAGTTACATGTTTCACATGAAGATATTCTCAAAAAATCTGAAAACCTTCAAAAATCGATATCATGAATCAAATGTATCCTTCACCTGTTGAACGGTTCGAACAGGTTTCACATCTTCTGAGCTTCGGCACGACCTTCTGCCGAGCTCCGTCGCCAAACGCTCATCCGTTTTGAAGTTCACGGCAGGCCAAAAATTGAAACGTCCTTCCGGAATCGAGAGATTTGAGCAGTGATCCTTGCAAATGGCTTATTATAATCCCCTATATAACTGGGTAGTATAATATACCCTATGTAACCTAACCAACCAAGGGTTTTGATCACTGCTCATTTCAGGCTGTTCAGTCTCCCCCCCAAAAAAAAACTTGATGAATTTCAAATCCAAAACCACTGGATTTTTGTTTTGGTACCTTGCAACAACTTTAACTTTGAGACACCCCATTCTAAAAAAAACTGGTGGAGTCAGTCGCCCGGAAGGAGAACGATGAATGGTGGAGCTGCCCCAACTTGGCCTTTGCCCCGGGTCCTTTCAAGCCGCCGCGCTCAAATTCTTGGTAGATGTGATCCCTACGAGCTTGGCCACCTGTTCGAAAAAAAAAAAAAGATGGTCCCCCCGGTGAAGATAGGACGGTCCATGGGTTTTGTAGATGTATTTTCCTATTGGTAAAAAATGAGGAATAATGTAAGGTGAAGCGCCTATCATGGGAAAACCAACGGATACTTGTTTAAAAGTTTGTGTGCATGTTTTTCTCCGATAGTGGACTGGAGGACCATAGTTAAAAATGGCATATTGTCCAAAAGCTATAGATTCCATAATATGATACTTCATGGCGACAAGAGAAGTTCAAAGTGCAGTAATCTGGCTCCCACCAAGCACAAAGGGCCTTCACCCTCCAAGTTGATAATCAAAAGATGCTCCTTGGCAGACAAATGGCCCAAGATTTAATCTGCTTCAAGCCTGGAGACCTTGTAATTCCTTTCCTTCTCTGAAGTTTTGGATGCAAAGAAACCGCAATCTGACAACATCAGGCTGTGGCTCCTAAAATTTCACAAGCATTTGCGGGCAAAATCTTTGGTGCTGGGTCCATGGAACCTTCTGTAATTAACCAACAGATTTCCGATGTTTTTCATGACATCAATGAGTACCGACAGTGGGAAGGTCAGGGCCCCTCCATACCTCACAGGCTCCAATGGAAAGTGATAACAGTGATAACCAAGAACGTGGCGTCCACGAAACAAAACAAACCTCCAAAAATCACAAACATCCTGGCAATCAAAGTTGCTGGATGATGCTTCAGTTCCTTTTTTAGAAACTTTAAGCACTTTTTTCACCCAACCGTTTTGAAGGGAAGGTTGTACCACCGTTTTTAAAAAAACATCGTGAGCAACACGTCAAAACGTGCATCTTAGACTCGAGTGGATCACACTTCAGCACCTTGGGCAGGTCCATGATGACTTCCTGTGCCGACATTGATCCATGATTCCTTTCCTATCACTCCAGAAGATGATTGCTTTTCAGTTCAGATCGAGAAGTGGATTGTGGATGTTTTTCCAAAAAAAATCCGAAAACATCTACAAAAATACTTCCCAGAATTCAGGAGTTGCATACCAGAAATCTCCAACCCTAACACCCAATGTCACTTGAGCTCTCCTGGCCATCACGCTTTAAGAAGTCACCCTCGACTCGTAGCTGACTCGGTCTCTTCTGCTCCTTGCACTGGAAATTGCTGCAGTGTGCGCAAAGGGCGCTCAGATGCTACTCAGCTTTGCCAAATCCACTTGCAAAAAAAGTACTTATTCAAGCCCAAATCGACTCCTAAAAGCCTCACGATCCCCATCCAAACCGGTCCTGATTCTTTGCAGATTCCTGTATTGGCTGCTCTGCCAGCTTGACTGCCAGCTCTGCCGGCTCCTCTACCAACTTCACTGCCATCCGTTCTCCCGGCTGCTTGGCTGTCGTCGCCATCCGAAGTGACGAAGCCAGGGACTTTGGGGCATCCAGATTCCTGCAACCGAAGCTGGGAAGTTCCAAAACGTAAGAGAATGTTTGAAGTCTTCAATGAGAGAACCTGAAAATATTCCCAACCATGTCACTACACCATCAAAATTAACAAATCCAACCAACCAAGAGAAAACGGTCAAAGGAAAAAGGTTTTTGACACTTGATCAATCTCCCATGATGAGGCCTCACAGAGTTGGAACCCGAACCGATGCTCTTGCTGTTGAAGATGTTTGCCGCCAACAGGCCGACACCTAAAACGCCAACAGGGACCCGTTGAGTTAATATGTGCAATCCAAACAATACATCCTTCAAAACACCAGTCCGTCTCTGCTCGTGTTTTTCTTTGGGTTCAACACATGCAAACAACTGTATCACCATCAACATGACATGCCCCAAATGCAATTTCAAAACCCTGAAGAAAATGTGCATGCCCTTCAAATTCTTTCACATCTACTTCTCATCAAGCTTTGTGTGCAACACACAATAAGGGAATGCCATGTTTTCAAAAAATCTCAACCTGAAAATTAAGAAACCATAGAGATCAAGTCACATCTAGGCAGTTTTAGTAGATGCAAATGTATTCCTTTTATGTTTTGGGTGCAACAAGTAATTGTTTCATCATGTACTTTACTGTCAAAATTTTTAGTTGGCCAAATCAACTTTAAATGCAAGGTCAGGCACCAAAGGAAAGTAATGATACTAAGATGTAACGCATTGCAAATGGTGACAAAAACGCCACACCGCACGGATGGCGATGGCAGATTACACCATTGACAAGTATTTTTTGATGAATATAGGGCCTAAAAGCTGCATCCACAAATTTCCATCAAACTGGTACAACTTTACCTGGCGTTTGGAAAAACCCACAAAACCTGAAAATTTGTTTGCAAATGTAAAAACCTATGGAAAAAATGTTATTATTTCACAAACATTGACGAAATTGGACAATCTGAATACCCGGTACTACTTGTCGAATGGAGCTGGGTTTGAAGATGAGGTTTTGAAAGATGCTACACGTCGAGTAATCATGGACAGGAATGTCAGCAAGGTTTCCAAACATGCAAAATGCGCGTTCATGTTTCGGGTTCATCATGTTACCACACAAAATACTCAATGTACAAACCAACCAAACCGGCAACCAACAAACAACCCACAATGGATTGCCATTGCAACCCCGAACAGAATGTCCTCGGCGAAAGACCGGCAAAAACTATTGCATGCCAAAATCTTACCCCCCAAAAAAACATCTACAAACCACTGTCTGTCTGTTTTTCGTAAGTTCTGGAATGCAAGCTGCGGAGCTTGAATTCGTTTTGATTCTGCATGTTGTGATTTGGAGGAAATAGTGTAAATCCAAATGTTATTTCTAATAAAGTTTGGAAGCATCGATGGCCATTAATAATTCATAAAATCCATGTTTCGGCAACTCCTTTGAAAACGACCCTTTGCAAAACATTCTAAAAAAACTTCGCCACCAAAGATTTTTGATTTTGTGTTGACACTATTATAAACGCAACCGTGAATCTTGTCAAGACAACTGTTTTTCTCGCCAGTGCTTTATGCGAGCGCGGAGACGTGGGAGCACATAATACTGGTACCAGTACTAGTAGTAGTACTAGTACTAGTACTAGTAGAAAAGTAGTAGTAGTAGTAGTAGTAGAAGTAGTCTTAGAAGTAGTAGTAGTAGTAGTAGTAGTAGTAGTAGTAGTAGTAGTACTAGTACTAGTACTAGTACTAGTACTAGTACAAAAGTAGTAGTAGTAGTAGTAGAAGTAGTCTTAGAAGTAGTAGTAGTAGTAGTAGTAGTAGTAGTAGTAATAGCAGTAGTAGTAGTAGTAGTAATGGTAGTAGTAGTAGAAGTAGTAGTAGTAGTAGTAGCACTAGTAGTAGTAGCACTAAAAGTAGTAGCACTAAAAGTTGTAATACTAAAAGTAGTAGTACCAGTAGTACCGCACAAGGCGGTGGCGGAAGTTCAAGAATAGGAAAAGCATAGGAGAGATTGCTTGTTGTGAGTCATGGATGTTAGAACAAAAACACTGACCAACTGACTAACTAGCTAACTGACAAATTGAGTGATTGACTAACTGATTAAGTGACTAATTGCCTAAGTGAGGAACTGACTTATTGACTGACTGACTGACTGACTGACTGACTAACTAACTAACTAACTAACTAACTAACTAACTAACTAACTAACCAACCAACTAACTAACTAACTAAATAACTAACTAACTTTCAAGCGGACTGACTAACTGACTAACTGACCAATTGACTAACTGACCAACCGACTAACTGAGTGATAAAGTACCTGACTGATTGACTTCCTGACTGACTAAGTAGCTACTTGACTAACTGAGACTAACTGACCAACTAGCTGACTGACTAACTGACCAATTGACTAACTGAGAAATCCTCACTACCTGACTAATTGACTGACTGACTGACTGACTGACTAACTGATTGATCTGATAAATTATTGACTGACTGACTAACTGACCCACTGACTACTGACTAGTTGACTGACTGACTACTTGACTAACTGATTGATGAGCTGACTACTTGACCTACTGACTGACTGACTGACTAACTAGCTAGTTGACTAACTGATGAAGTGATTGACTTCCTGACTGACTAACAAGGTGTTTGTAACAGCCAGATTAACTGACTAACTTGACTAACTAGCTAACGGACTAACTGACCAGTTGACCAAACTTCAAAAAGTGCTCTGAACCCCACATGTTTTTTTTGCGCTGCAGCCGATCTAGCTCGTGGCATTGTCGGTCAGAAGATCTCTTATTGATTAAAGAGACAATGCAATAATTGCAAAAGACCAGGGTACCAAGGTACAACCAAAGAAAGAACCAACACACCAAACAAAACAACAACCAACACAAAACAGAGAAACGTAGATGGTACCCTGGTGTCTAGGTGAGAAAGTGAAGCCGACGCAACCAAAATATCCCTGCTCTCAGCCCTTCTCCACAATGTGGCACGCCAGATTTTGATGTGGCACGCCAGCGCACTTTTTTCCAACTTTCTTTGGGTCAAGCTGCGAAGACAGAGGAGACCGATGTCTCCCTTTCATCTGTATAAGCCATTGCCAAATTACCAATTTCACCAAATTCAAGATAAATTCAAGAAACTTGGGAGGGTGCTCTTTTGCACAGATACGGTCGGTACGGTCTTTTGTTCTTGCATCAGCATGTCATCAACTTCCAGCAACGGCATTTTGGAGGAAGACTCAAAACATCAGCGCTTACCTGGCTACCACTTTTTTGAAGACTCCCAAATGCAAAGCATTGGGCAGTGCATGTTGGCACTTTGGAATTTCAATATCATCTATCCAGACCCTGATATGAAGCTCTTCTTTCTGCCAACCGTTTCTGCAGGGTTCCAAGCTGGCGAACTAGGAGAAATCCACTTTGGGCTGGGCAGAACGCCTGTGAAATGGTGCGAAAACGGGAGGAAGATGAGAAATCTCACGTAGAGCGGTTACAAAATCAGCTTGTGTTTTAGATCAAACAGAATTTCATCCTTGTGAAAAAATGTGGGCCAGAATCTCAGTCAACTCAAGCAATATTGAAGCAAACAGGGCACAAAGCAACATATACACATAGAGTTTCACTTTTGCACATGTCCGCGACATCCAAGATCTTGCATTTCAGAACTTGCAACTGCTGTATTTACACAAGTCTTGTTTGATTACCAAATCACTCAATAGATCTCACATGTTTGGCAAGTGTGTTTCAACGCAAAATCGTTGCGCTCAAATTTGTCGAAAATGATGCTTCGAAAACTGTAGCTGTCCAGCTTATGACGAGTAGCAGAGAGGAACTTGTCTCACAGTGCATATTCATGTCAACTCCCTTGATGGTGGATAATTGATCATCTTTGTCAAAGTGCCATTAGCCACACTCTGCCACAAACCAAATGGGGGAATATGGAGGGATCAGAAAAGAAAACAAACAAGAAAACGAAGATCACATGATGCCAAAAGCCACCCCTTACAAGGACCCTTCCACCTCAAAAGTGGCCCAGGGTATGTAGAGCCATCAAGCTTACACACGTTGTGGACAGAACTCAAGCACTTTGCAACGAAAGAGCTTTTGGGGTGTTCCTGAAAGCTCGTCCTTGATACTCGCATACATATTCACACTTTGAAGTTGTTGGTCTAAGCCGCTTGCTGATTCTGGCGCTGTCCAACCCAGGAATCAAATCAAGAATCAGAGAGAAAATTCCTGGAGGACAACATTTCCTGAGAATCCAGCTTTATGCCACGGATGTGCAGGCTTGCTAGTGTTTCTAAGCGTTTCTTTTACATGCTTTGGCACTTCACATCACCCCAAGAACCGGAAAAAAGCCGAAACGGACAATCTTCTCAGAACAAAACGTTGGAGTTCACATCAAAACATGATACATCGGCTGCACAACGACAAGAACCTGTTCGCCGAGAAGCTGTTGCAAGGAGACTCCTGAACTTCAGCCCTCCCAAAGACGAGATTAATGCAAAAAAGTCTGGCTTGAGCTCATACTCGTTCACACGGCGAAGGAGCAGATTTAAGAAGACGTCGTCGGCATCGTTGTCTTCGGTTGTGTAGCTTCCAGATCATTGGATAAAGATCCCATGTGGACTCCATGCGGTTGCAGTTCTTATGAAACATGTCAGATATGGCCAACGCACCTCGCCAAGTTGCACGTGCCAACGGAAACAAGGAAAAAATCATAATGGAACTACACACAGGAGCGTAGCACCAGAACCGTTGGGGGAATGTACACATGGCAGCTTGGTCCCAATGGGCCAATCTGCAAATGATCTAAACAAACTGCAGCGGTATGGCGGTATGATGAACGCTGCGAAATTCGAATTCCACTCACGCAGCGTCATGTCCTGCAGACAACTTTCTTCTCTGACCAACGCCATCTGCAAGGTTGCAAGTGTTGCGTAGCCGACTTGGCCAAATAACAAGCACAGTCTGGAAGTGCAATTCTGACACCTTGCTTTTACAACTCAACAGGTGTGACAGTGAGATTGGAAAGACAAATAGCTTCCAAGGCAAGCAAGACTATCACTGGATGGTGGCTGGCATCGAACTTGAAAAGTACGTTACTGGCCTTCGAATGTCAAAATAACAATCAGAAAAGCAGAGCTCTCCTGACACAGCAGACCTAGATCGCTTTGAGCACACTTCGGGAGCAAATTGGTGGAGGTAGTGATTCGATCTCCCGAAAAGCTTCTAAAATAACAACTCTACATTTGTGAGCGTGTGTAATAGCAGGTAAACAGGCACCATCTTCTGCTAGGCTGTGAGATTCAATGTCGAAAGTCAAGTAGGAACAAGTTCCATGATCCGTTTGCCCCTGAACCATGGTTGCTACCTACAACTTCACAGCTTTCCTTTTTTGCACCGTACAAACTCTATTTAGGACCATTTCAGACCCTGCTAACTGGTATCTGTTCTTACCGGACAAAATTAGATGTGACCAAAGTAGTGTTGAGAAAGTCACGGCGTTGCCAACACTGCAAAACCGATAGAGGACCAACCTCAAAAGATTCCCTGCAAAAGACTTGCCCAAGCTACTGCCACCGTCCACCCTATTTCGGAATGTCCTTTCGCCGTGCCAAGTTTTGTCCATAACTCAAATCAACAATCAGAAAAGCAGAGCATCTCCAACATAAACCTGGATCGTCTTGGGAAAACCAGTCGATACCTACAACTTCGAAGCTTCATCTTTTTTGCACTGCACAATCTCTTTGGAACCATCTTTAGACCCTGCTAGCTGGTCTCTATCCTAAAGTTGTGTTTCTTGCACAGCCACCTTTGCTGTAAAGATCTAGTCTCAAATGGAACAAATATTCATTGACATTTCTGCTCTAGAGGCCGAGACCTGCAGGAAACTTGGCATTGAAGCTTGAAATTGTCAGATGATGGATGCTACCGAGAACTGCAAACTCATGTCGCTTAAACTTTAATGGTGTTTTAGAAGTCTTCCCAATTGTTGATCAAAACTGTCCAGCACGCATCCTCATCAATAATCCCCATAGCAATGCGGTAGTAGGTAGTAACGTACTGTTCCGTAATATTACTTTAGCAAAAAGACATCACCTTTGAGGATGCTGCTGGTCGAGTTGACCCACAGTCTGGTGCACGGATTTGCTTATGCGAGTGGCAAGACCAGGACGGCTCCTAAGAGTAGTAAAACTACCACTGCGCGGCTGGCCATGAAATGTCAAATCTTGGCAACTGTCCCAAAGCACCTTGACAGTCTAACTTCGACGCTCGCACCATGCGAATTGGCAAGACCAGGGTGGTTTCCATGACAAGCAAATTACCACTGCTTGGTGGCAGGCTTCGAACTTGAAGTTGAAGACCTGTGGACAGAGGCCTACGCGCGTTTTCCAGCCCATTGTGAGAGTGGCATTCCACAGGTAAAAATATGCTACCGGCTAGAAAATGCAAAATCAACAGTCAGAAAAGCTTAACCTGCCCCGAACACAGCACAAAACTGGATCGTCTTGGGAAAACAGGTCGATACCTACAACTTCGAAGCTTCATCTTTTTTGCACTACACAATCTCTTTGAGACCATCTTTAGACCCTCCTAGCTGGTAGCAGTCCCTAAGTAGTTCTTATGCAGCCTTTGCTGTAGAGCTGTGCTCTTAAATAAATTAAATGGAATAATACGCACGGCTTGGAAGAATAATTGCGACACCTTGCATTTATAACTTCAACACTCACATCCGTGCGATTGGCAAGACTAAAGTGACTTCTAAGACAAGCAAATATGGCACTGTATAATAGCTGGCATGGCCATCGAAACATATGTCATTGGTCATGAAATGTCAAATTAGGAACAAGTTCCATGGTTCGTTTGCTTCTGAACCAGAGTTGCTACCTACAACTTCACAGCTTCACTTTTTTGACCGCACAAACTCTATTTAGGACCATTTCAGACCCTGCTAACTGGTATCTGTCCTTGACTTGTGATTCTTGCACAGCGACCTTTGGTGTAGAGTTTTTTGGCAGCTTTCTTTTACAACTTCATTCAAGACATGCAAAGCTACCACCGTATGGTTGGCAACAATATGCTACCGGCCCTAAACAGTCATATTGCGAGTATCGGACAAAATTAGGTGTGACCAAAGTAGTGCTGAGAGAGTCCAGCGTTGCCAACACTGCAAAACCGACAGAGGAATCAACCTAAAATGATTCTCTGCAAAAGACTTGCCCAAGCTACTGCCACTGTCCACCCTATGTCCTTTCGCCGTGTACCAAGTTTTGTCCATAACTCAAATCAACAATCAGAAAAGCAGAGCATTCCCAACACAAACCTGGATCGCCTTGAGAAAACTAGTCGACACCTACAACTTCGAAGCTTCACCTTTTTTGCACTACACAATCTCTTTGAGACCATCTTTAGACCCTGCTAGCTGGTAGCAGTCCCAAAGTTGTAGTTCTTATGCAGCCTTTGCTGTAGAGCTGTGCTCTCAAATGAATTAAATGGAATAATACGCATGGCTTGGAAGAACAATTGCGGCACCTTGCATCTATTGAGGACCATTTTTAGACGATGGCAGCTGGAAACTAGCAGTCCGCAAGTTGTAATTCTTGCAAAGCCGCCTTTGCTGTAGAGATCCTGGAACAACACTTGTCGCACCTTGCATTTGTGACTGCAATACACACCTGTGCGATTGGCAAGACTAGAGTGGCTCCCAAGACAAGCAAATCTACCGCTGTATGATGGCTGGCATGGCAATCGAAACATATGCCATTGGCCATGAAATGTCAAATCAACAATGGTAGCTACCTACAACTTCGCAGCTTCACCTGTTTTGCGCCAAATGATGACCATCTTAAGATCCTGTTAGATGGTGGCTGTCCCAAGGCTGCGATTCTTGCGCAGCTGGAGATCTGGGCTCAAATGGGCCAAACCAGCAGCACAGCTTGGAACAACAATTGTGGACCGGGCCACTACAACTTCAACAGTGGCGCCCCTCCAGCTCTGGCTTTTCTGATTGTTGATTTGACATTCTATGATCGCTGGCACATTTTTCAAGTTGGATGCCGGCCACCATGGAGTGGTGGTTTTTCTTCTCTTGGAGCCCATCATACTCTTGCTACTTTCCTTGACACAGACCCGAATCGGATTGGGAAAACTGGTCGCTACTTTTCTGCACTGAACAAAGTCTATTGAGGACCATTTTTAGACGATGGCAGCTGGAAACTAGCAGTCCGCAAGTTGTAATTCTTGCAAAGCCGCCTTTGCTGTAGAGATCCTGGAACAACACTTGTCGCACCTTGCATTTGTGACTGCAATACACACCTGTGCGATTGGCAAGACTAGAGTGGCTCCCAAGACAAGCAAATCTACCGCTGTATGATGGCTGGCATGGCAATCGAAACATATGCCATTGGCCATGAAATGTCAAATCAACAATGGTGGCTACCTACAACTTCGCAGCTTCACCTGTTTTGCGCTAAACGATGACCATCTTAAGATCCTGTTAGCTGGTGGCTGTCCCAAGGCTGCGATTCTTGCGCAGCTGGAACTGTAGAGATCTGGGCTCAAATGGGCCAAACCAGCAGCACAGCTTGGAACAACAATTGTGGCCCCGGGCCACTACAACTTCAACAGTGGCGCCCCTCCAAGTAGCAAGAGTAGGAGTATGATGCCACTGGCTCAGTGACTAATTAGCCCAACACATGAAGGCCCCCAAGCAAGCTCCGGAAGACACTTCCCCAGCAAAAATTGACGTGACAAGCAAGTCTCCAGTTGGAGACAGATCAACTGACAAGAATAGATACTACACTTGATCATAGCTAAAAGGCCGAGAAGTTCTGAGATGGGTGAAGGGTTGGGACAGGGCAGTGCCATTCCAACAGTTCTCACCCTCAAGTCTGAACAGGGTGTGTTGTCTAAGGTTTGTGGTGTGAATGGCATGTAACAATGTAGTGTAGTGGCATGGTGGCAGTTGGCAACAGCTCCCACCACAGACCCTGCTAACTGGTATCTGTCCTTGACTTGCGATTCTTGCGCAGCGGCCTTTGGTGTAGAGTTTTTGGCAGCTTTCTTTTACAACTACAACAGTCACACCCATGCAATTGGCAAGACTAGGGTGGCTTCCAAGACATGCAAAGCGACCGCCGCTTAGTGGCTGGCAACGAACCGGAACAATATGCCACCGGCCCTAAACAGTCATATTGTGAGTATCGGACAAAATTAGGTGTGACCAAAGTAGTGCTGAGAGGGTCACGGCGTTGCCATCACTGCAAAACCGATAGGGGACCAACCTAAAATGATTCCCTGCAAAAGGCTTGCCCAAGCTACTGCCACCGTCCACCCTATTTCGGGATGTCCTTTCGCCGTGTACCAAGTTTTGTCCATAACTCAAATCAACAATCAGAAAAGCAGAGCATCCCCAACGCAAACCTGGATCGCCTTGGGAAAACTGGTCGATACCTACAATAACTTCGCAGCTTCACCTTTCTTGTCCTACCCAAACTCAATTTGGGACGATTTCTAGACCAAGCTCTATGCAACATACTCAGGGTAGAAGCAGCTTTCTGGCAAGACCCTTTGTGAAAGGTATTCAGGGGCTGAACAGCCTTCCTGCATCAAACTGTATGTAGCATAATCAGAGCGTTTCGCATCTTTCAGGCGAGATGAGCACAATGTGGAATCGTTCAGCTCTAGTGGAAGTGTTATGCTGCAACTTTCGATCCGGGGTTTTACTTCAACGACTTACGGACTTACGGGGTGCTGAAAAAAGCCACACGCGGTTGAAAAGTCGCCACCATTCCAGAAATGTCTTCGTTGGCACAGACTGCAACCCCAAGCTGTACATAGGGGAATCCAGGGCGTTTCACAGCTTTCAAGAAAGATGAGCATAATGCGGAATCGTTCAGCTTTAGTGGAGGTGTTATGCTGCTACGGGCCATCCTGGTTTTACTTCAAAGACTTCCAGGGTGTTCCAGGGAGGTGCTGGTCCCTGCCTTTGTTCTATCCATGTTTTCAATGTCTAGACAACAAGGCAAAATTAGGAGCATGATGCAACATCGGCCCAACATTGAAATCTTTGCAAAGAGCCTATTCTCAACCCCTGGCATTGCGCAGCGAACTCCTTTAGTTTGTTCAATAAAGAGAGAAGAGAGAGTTTCAAAAAAAACTTCCAAGTTTCAAGCTTTGCAACTGAAAATCCTTTTCGAAACAACCAACGATTTTTTTGAAACCAGGCACATCTCATTTGCCAGCTTCACTCCCGTTATGAAGTGATGAGAGGACACACCAACGTGATGTCGACCTTTAAATGGAAAACATCTCTTAATATATATAGAATTGGTGTACATAGAAATGGGTGTAAGTGCAGCCACACTCATTCTCATTTTTTTTTCAAATCTCAATATATCGATAAAGCATAGGCAGATTGGTGAACAAAGCGTGAGATTCGGTTTGCACAAAAGACTCAGCATAACAGTGGGATGTATGATTTCAACGGTCCACAGATTTTTCAAAAGGAAGTGCAGGTAGAGTAGTGATGTCTGTCAGGTGAGCGTAGGCCCTGCAAGAGCTGCTCCGCTCCACCCATTGTTTGATTCTGAATGCTCAGTTTTACCTACTGACATTCAAGATCGGAATTCAAATGCCATTGCCATGCAATATTGCAATAGCAATCTATCCAGGGAAATGTGCACCCACCATTGGCTGTGCCAAGACTCAAGAATCCATTTGCTTGAAGTCCTCAACAGGCCAACGACTGATGTGAACTTCTGGACTGCTTGTCTCAGTGGATCAAACGGCTGACTACAGCCTCTCAAGCTGTATGCAACAAACCCAGGGGTGAAACAGATCGGAGGCAAGACAAGGACAATGTAGAATCGTTCAGCTCTAGTGGATGTGCTATGCGGCTACCAGTCTCAACCCCTGTCCTTGTGCAGCGAACTCCTTTGGTTTATTCAAGGTAAGTGCAGCCAGACTCATTAGCATAGTTACCAAGCAATCTTCTTTTCAAATCTCAATATCTCGATAAAGCATAGGCAGATTGGTGAACAAAGCGAGATTCGGTCTGCTCAACAAGATTCAGCATAAGTGGATGTAGGTTCGCATGACGCAGAATTCGTTGATTTCAACAGTCCAGAGATTCTTTGAAAAGACGTGGAAGTAGTGATGTCTGTCAGGTGAGCGTAGGTCCCACAAGAGCTTCTCGGCTCGACCCATCGTTGGATCGTTGGACTGCTTACCATTAGCTGCCGACACTACTGATCTCACATTCAAAATGCGACTCAATATTTCAGTGGCTAAGCATCTATGGATATGTGTAGTGTCTGAAGCTTGGTCTTCTTTGGGATCATGCCTGCAGCCAACGTGGATTGTAAAGGCTCCTGCACAAGATCCAAGTCTCAGGCTGACAAGGGGGAAACTACCCGAGCAGAATCCCAGTATGTGCTGCAGTAATTTCAAGTTTGTGTCGCAAATCTATGCAGCTTTGAGCGTGTGCCCCGAAACATTTCATTTGGAAAGCAACTGCCAAGGTGGTCTCATCTTGGGGAGGTGCAGGAGGTGAGAATTTTCCCCTTTTTCTGTAATATAAGTAATATACTGCAAGTCGCTTTGTTTGCAGTCGGTGTCCAGATGTTTTTTGTCCATGCATTTTTGTTGAAAGGGGATGAGGCTACCCTGCCGAATAAGTTGGGATTTACAGAATTCCATTTTCATGCAAATTTCGTTTCGTCACTTTCCACCCTGATCTCCGATAGTTCTAATTCAATCCGCCGTAGGAACTGACATACATCGACATGGGACACTTGATAGACTTGGATTTTCGGAAAACGGGTGCTTTCCAGCACTGTGGAAACTGGTAGTTAAATTGTATACAGTACATCCTATTCCTCTTGGACAATGAAGTGTATACAGCCCTTCTATCCCATCTCAAGTCAGAGCCGGCACAATGTCAGACTTTGCAGTGCATTTGTCCTCATCCGCATCCTCGGCTCCCCAGATTCACTCCTGCGAGTCAACTGGGATCGTGCTGACATCTTGGTGGTGAAAATTCTACACTGGCTAATACCACCTTGAATAGACTCAGGGTGGGTGGTAACTCTTCATCTTGGATCTGACACCAGTCTAACTTCAGTCACATGTTGCTTGGGGCAGCTTCCATAGTCTGATTTCTCTGCATGAAAAATGAATATAAACATTTAACTTCCATGTTTTCTGCTTAAAACAGCTTAAACATGACGCTGTTTCTAAATGTCTGCCAGAGTGAGACATACCGAATCTCTGCGGAAAGGAACAAAAAAATTGCTTCAAAATGTGTATACATATATACTTACACACACATATACATATACATATATATATACGTATATACATAGTTCTCTTTTCCCCACGCGTCATGGATTTCCTTCACCAACACATGACTGAACCTCACTCAACCAGTCAAATCCATCAGACCTCTCATCAGTTTTCATCCTCTGCCTGCCAGCAAAATTCGTGCAAAAATCCAGGGCAATGCAACGTGGGACATTGAGCTTGGGTCATATCACCATACCGCCGTACCACCATTCCAAAGGATTGTCACAAGAACACACGCTGTGTGAGTTTGGCTCAAAGTATCTCAATAGCATTGACTTCACAACAAATCGTTCAACTTGGTCAACTCTATTATCCCTTTGGCCCTTTGGTACCCAACTCTTCAAACACCCATGAACGGATGAGCGTAGCTGATAAACATCTCTTCATACTGTTGATGATCGTCAATTTGTAGGCAAAGCACGTTTAGACTTATCACTTATCGCTCAAGCAACGTTTGGGGACGAAATTGGGCAAATGTTTCATGCAGAAACATCAAACATCTCGATGTTTTTCTGTCTTTGAAACCCAGGCTCATCAATCAACAAGTACTCCCAAAACACTTCGTACGACCACATTACGTTGACCAAAAAAGATCTTTCACAAAAAATATTCTGAAACAGAAACACACACAAAAAAAACAAAGTCTAGTTGGTGGTTTCAACCCGTCTGAAAAATATGGTACCAGGGTCACCATCAATATGCACAAGTCACATTGGATCATGTTGTCATGGATCTGGTTAAAAGTTCAGAAAATGTTTGAAACTACCAGGCAGATTTTCATGCAAAACCCCAAAACCTTCGAAAGTTTGGAGAAACAGAAGTCACAAAGTCACGAAGACCCGTCAGACCAGGCACATGGCAAAAGTAGCTTGACTCTTTGTCAGAGGTGAACACGAGTGACCTATTTTTGAAGTTTTTTTTTGTCTTGTTGTTTTTTCGGGGGTTGGAACTTTTCGGTAATGACTGCAAGTCGGTTGTAGTTGTCAAAGTTTTTAGTCTATGCCGTCTATGCCTTTTTGTTGAAAGGGGATGAGGCTACCCTGTCCAATTAGTTGGGATTTACAGAATTCCATGAAACGGACATCGCGGTTTTTAAACTAACCACCTATTTCCAATCCCCTTCCTGCCACCTGTTCCGGGGCTGCAAGTGGATTCACCTGAAGATCCAACTCTGGTTTTTCGGTGCTACCCCCGCGCCGGGAAAACATGTGGTTCCCCAGCCGCAGGGACCGAGATTGATCCGTTACCAAAAATTCGCAAGTGATGAAAAGCCTGGATGCTTTGCAATAAAACATCTACAAAAATCACAAATTCCATGAGAAAAGAGATGTGATATCTGATAAATTTGATCTGCCTGATAGTTACCTCTGATCCATGGATGGTTCTTCACATTTAATCATTGTGCAAGTGCTGTGACTGCAATTCATCTTGTCAGGGTGAACTGTGCGAGAAAGCCTGTTGAAAGCAAAAGGGCCACTGAGATCACAAAGAAATAGAACACGGTTTTGAAAACAGGCTTTCCGGCTTGCCAATATCATCCAACATTCTGAAGTACAGAACTAGCAAACCCCAAAGACGGATGAAACTTATGGTGCATTTCAAAGACTTCTCCTGGTCATAGTCACACACCAATATTTTTTTCCAATGTCACAAAAAAAAATTCCTTGCACTTGAACCAAGAGTGACTTTGAAATTAAAGACGGGAGGAAACACAACCAGCTTCGGTGTGGCATCGCGTAGGGCTCCCGCCCACCCGCGAAGATTTAATTCAAATTTGGAAGCCAACAAGAATATATCCAATGAACGAAAAACCTTTTGGGAGACCGATGTGGGGCTGGTTCAGAGGTACCCTTTTCAGAAGCCCCCTTGAAGGGGGCTTGAAGGGTCAGGGAGCGAGAGGGGGAACCTTCTCGCTCAGCAGTGCGGAGAGAGAAGGTAATGGGGTCATGATAACAGGAGGCGGACAGAGAAGGGGCCAGAGTGAGAAGGCGGAGGATGCAGCGAACCTTCAAAGACTAATTGGCGAGTGGAAACCCATAAAGCGCTATTTTGAGCCAATTGCGTATGCGAGAAGAGAATGGTGCAGGAACTAAAATGAAGTTTTCCATGGAAGACGTAGGAGTAGTGTGCCGGCGAGCGCCGGAACAGGGCCAATGTTGGACCGAGTTATCCCCGTGGCCACAAAGTACGCAGGGGTGAGACACCCAATTAAGAAGAGATGTTGGAAGACCATCAAGAGAAGAGGTCGGTACCGGAGCGAGCGCGCCATGTTCCTTCGTTGGAGTATAGACTCTGAACCGGATGTTCATTTTCGCCTTCGGCGTTACATCTCCCAGCCATCTCCGTGTCGTTCCGGTTGAGGCTCCATATCATCTTTGTATCCGGAAAGCCTTCCACATGGCTCCATCAGTTCTCATCACCTTCATCTCCCACACACTTGGTGCAGTTTGCTTCCTTCCAATTTTACCACCTCCTTTCCCCAACATCGCTCACCAGCCGGCTCATCCGGCTCTCTCCGCCCTAGGGATGACCAGGCGAGAGGCAGGGGAAATGACTTTGGTCGGGGTTTGGTGTAGGGTATCAAAGAGCGCAGGGGAGGTAGAAAAGTGGAATTTAACGTCCACTGAGTCTTGGGAAGACGGTTCTTTTTCACTGTAGCCCGAGTTTATTTTGCACCTTCAGCTTCTTCGCCTGCAATGTGAGTGCGTTCTGTGGAAGCAGCTTCTTTCTTCTTACTACTTCTTTGCACCGACTGTTCTACCAACCCAGAGTTTTGGCATCAGGGACTTTCTTTGTTGCTATCACACATGAGAATGAACATCCGTATGAGCCACGGGTCACAATTGCTTACTTCTTTACGTCACATGACCCATATCCACCACGTGTGGGTACTCTGGGGCACACTGCCGCTCCTCTTGTTTTCAGATCCGCGCATGGTCTATCCGGCGAATGCATATGACTTCCAAGGCCAAGCGGTACATCGATTGCATCAATTGCATATCCAATTGGGCTTGAGGAAAGGCATGGCAGTGCTTGTGGACTACAGAGTTCAGGGCAGACCCCATGCGAACACAGTTTTCCAGGCTGTCCTCATCGTACATGAGTCTAGTAATCGAAAAAGCTAAGTAATATCGCTCAGCAACAGAAAGAAATCGTCATCAAAAACGGGATACGGTCGAAATTCTAGATAGGTCCATGGTCTAAAATTCTCAACAGTGGGTACGAAATCTTCTCTGTCACATGTAGGCGCGTGCCAAGTATGTGGAAGAGAGCTAACCAAGGGGGTCGCCTCCTCAAGTGTCGTTTTGAGGTCAACCCATTCCTTACTTTTCCACCGTTGAAAATATCGGTGCTGCCCCAACAGCTTTGGCTTGACAGAAAGGGCAAGCAAGTGAAACTTGGGCAAAGAATTCATCACAGACGATGGGCAACAGTTCCAATTGCTCTCAGGGCAACCGTTGCATCATCAGCGAGAGTTGGAGTGATCTTGCCTAGGTAAGAACCAGCTGCAAGGGCTAACTCCGCTCTAGAAAAGGGGTAAAAGCATCACCTTTAACAAACAGCCTTTGATAGCTACGACCGCAGCTTGTCTGACATCAATGGAAACCATAGAGTCTTTCCATGGTGCAAGAGCAATCATTCGGAGGGACACAGTAAAGAAACACAGAGTGGAATCCATAGCCAGTAAGAATTGAATCGCAAATTTTTCAATGACATTTCTTTTCTGATCTGACACCTGCAAGAGCCACTTTTCACCAGCATCCCTCACAAGCTGAGCAGCTTCCGCCTGGATCCGAATTTCTTTTGCAAGGATAAGTTCATGAGTTCGCTTATCTTCTTCATTAATGATGCTTTCAAGATCAATCATGGGAACATCAGTAGACCGTCCCTTGACGCTCATAGGAACTTCATGAGACTCATTCTCAATAACAATCGGATTAGTAAAGTCAGCCCTACTCCGAGGGTATCTGGTGATAGGTGCCTTGCCTCCTTTGGGCAAAAAGAAATCACTAAGAATGCTGATCTCTTTTCCTCCTTTTGATGGTTTCTTGACCATATCTTTAGGGGGGGAGAACTTATGCCTGCCTGGTGGGCAAGACTTGCTATTTCCATTCCCAACTTTGTGTTTATTGGGAGTACTGGGAAACTGGCCAACACTTTGAGACCTCCGCGCTTTAGGCATCTCTTTGTCATTCTGTTCAAAAGGGGCGCTAGGAGAAGTTCCTTCAAAACCGATAAAACATGGCCTTGCAGCCAGAATCTCACTAGGAACAGTTGAATTGGGAAAATAAGTTGCAACTTTAGAGGCACCATGAGTATTAAGTGCATCCGTCTGCTTGTTGTCTTGACTATCAACTTGTGACCCCGCATTCATCTGTGGAAGAGGGGAGTTCTCCTGTATAGGAATCTTGGCAATTCTAGCAAGTGTTTGAGAAATACTCGTAATTAATCTCTTTCCTTCAGAAACTAATTGAGCAGGAGAAGGCTCCTCAGCGTCTTGTTGACAGTCTTCGACAACAGTATTGATGTCTTTGGGTATTTCAGTGATGACTTCCAATGCCTGTTCTTTATCGTCATTCGCCCTCCTAAGCTCATCATCATCATAACCTGGTATTGAGGGGTTTTCCTTTTCCGCATGATTTTTCTTGGGAGGATCATCACTATTGGCAACATCCTTTGGCATAGCCTCTTGCGTAACGCAAGCGGGTCCTTTTGTTGAGTCAACACAAGCAGGTTTGTCATTTTGATTAAGAGGCCATGTCGCTGTAGGAGTAATTGCCTCATCACGATGATACTCTTGAGATTGGGGCGGAATGTTGTCATGAGGTCCCGTACCACCTGAAACAGCGGGGAGGGACTTTTGCATTCATTCCTAACGGAGAAGGTGGTGAGACCGGTATACTGTTGCTTTTCATTCCTGACAGTGCACCATTCTCTCTTTCCTTTCCATTGCACTCGCTTGGAGAGAGGTCTTCGGCGGACTCTCCAAACAAGTGTTTTCTCAAGCAGTTCTTTGAGAGCAGCAACAAGATTTCATCTACACCTGCAACATCAAGTGCAACACTGACTCCACCTACAGGTCCAACCTCCAGAGCGTGTTCCAAAAACCACCTCAGTATCCACCAAAGAAACCTGAACGTTCAGCCGGACAACCATTTCCAACACCAGCACCTGCACCAATTCACCGAGAGCAACGATTTCCAACACTGCCTCCTGCTCCGAAGAGAGAATATCCTCGAAGTTCCGACACAACGGAAGAACATGGTCCTTTGCCGAGACGACGGCGTGAATCTCAACAAGATGATGTAGAAATGCGGCCAACATTCACATATGATTTTGATACCGCCACGAATTTGGAAGTATATGTTGACATTTTGACTTCTCTTTCTGATACAGTGCCTGACGCTGCCACCGCTCGCGAAAGACGACTCACGGTCTGGGACCGCATTATGGAATTGGTGGCGCAAGGAGTGAGCACTGGCTCTCGTTTGTTCGACCGCATGCTATTGCATGGCCGTGACACAGTCTTAACATCAGAGAATGTATATTTTGTTCCTTATGTGCCGACCCCGGAGGAACATTTTTACTGGGAAGACCCGGGGGCGGTAGGAATGCTGTTCCGTCCAAATCTTATACTCCACATTGCAGACCAAGATTTTTCACTCTGTCCTTGACTCGAAATGTTTTGGTGGGATGTGCTGTGTTACGCGATCACCCTTTGAACATGTCCACTGAATATTTTAATACGACATATTATTTGAGCATGGTAGTCCTCAATTTAGGCAACATGAAGCGTATTCCTTATTTTGCTAACGGGAAACGCTATCCTAGACATATTCGTGAAAACTGGGCTGAGATGAAGCCGCGATTAGTGTTGCCACATTTGGTTGTCAACAATCCTGGGCACATTATCACTCTTTGTGAAAGTTATGATTTTGTGAACATACTGATCTCTGTATTGAATACAATATTATCGGAATTCAAGTTGGGACGTTTCCCATCGGGACGACTTTTGGATGGTCCACGCTGTGTTAGCTCGATGTATTTGGTCCAAAACTCACGATGTCCATGAGGGAACACGAGAGCGCACAGAACACCGATACTACGGTCAATCAGTGGAATCTTTTGCATTTTCAGAGGAACGTTGCAACACACATGGATGCAGAAACATTGTGACTCCAGAAGACCAACTTGATCCTATTGAACGATACGAGGACATCAGAACTCTTACTTTGAAGCGGTGGACTGCCTGCAGTTTTGTTGAACGACTCGGCATGTCCGATGTGCGTGTGTTGACAATTTATCTCAATTCAGATGCTTTTCGCTGCTCGATACACGGGTCAGAGACACCCTTCGTGCCATTTTTGCAAAGGCACTCATGTCACACACAGATTTCATTACTGGCGATTTTAATTTCTTTGCGAACAGGCAATTTAAGACCGATCAATGCGGCACCTACATCGGTGGGATTGTCGTCGAGGTCCTGGAGGACGTAGTCGCAGCCATGAATGAACATTTGAGTTGGCAGAACAAAATTACATATAATATTTCTTCCTTCGACTCCTCCACAAGATCTTTGATACCATCGTGCAAGGTTCGCAAACAGCAAACTTGGACTGTATGCTGTGCATTTCTATCTTCTACAGCGGTCAGAAATTTGAGACAGATCGACCTGCAAGAATTATTGAGGATTTACATTTGGCACCTGATTATCTACATTCTGTTTCGGAAAGGCCTCGACAGTTGTTGGGATACGACGTTTGCAAAGCCATCAGATAACGACTGGCACATCCCATTGATAGTGCGTACCTCTGCATATTCAACACGCAACAAACGCACGCGAGGTCAAGGTGCACTAGATTTGCGACACCAGCGGTGCCGTGAATACCTGGACCGATCATATCAGTATCAACAACAAAGCCGATACCACGGCTACTGGCAAGATCACGGTTCACATCCCTACACACGTTCATCATCGTCTTCAGGACAAAACTGGGATGGCTGGTATGGCGGATGGCGATAACCGACACTACGGTTGCCAAAACAATTTTGCAGGAAAAATTCACCGATACAACGGTTGACATCAATATTCATTTCTCTCAATCTCTTTTATGCCGATACAACGGTTATTTGAATCACACTGACTTTCTCCAGGATTGTTGCTTTACCGACAATACGGTATGATTTGTGGTCGTTGACCGTGCATGGTGCATTGTGAATGTTGGAGCTCCAATATTCGACCGAATTCGTTTTCATCCTTGAATTCGTTTGTTCGATTCTAGGTTTCTCATTGTCTGGTACTTCAGCTTGCTCATAGCAGCTTCGCAAGTTTCACTTTTTCTCTGTCATTCTGTACAGTCGTACATATACCTTGTGTATTCCATTTTGAAAAAGCATGCTGCAGTCCAAAGAAAATTTGTGTCTGTTTGTTTCCTGTTTTTACTCTTTTGGGGAACCCCCCTTAAGGTGACCTTGAAGGGGAGAAATTCCCCGTGATTGCCCTGGACTATCAACACCGTAGGTCAGCAAGCGCTCTTTTTGTAAGACATGTAGCAAGTGCTAAGTCTTGAGCCAAACGTTGTCATGGACACACGTTTGTGAGGTTCAGCTATACAGTAAAGTGAAATGGTAAACTATACAACTAAGCATTGCGTAAGTCCATGTGTAAGGGGGCTTAAGGGGGGGGTAAGGTCACCTTAAGGGAGGGGCTTAAGGTTACCTTAAGGGGGGCTCTTGAAGCTCCCTTCAGCGTTCCCTTCAGGGTCAAGCCTCTTCAAGCCCTCTTCAAGCCCCCTTGAAGCCCCCTTCCCCTTCAAGCCCCCTCGAAGCCTGCTTCAGCGTTGAAGGCTTCAAGCCACCTTTAAGCCCCCTTCAAGCCCCCTTCAAGCCCCCTTGAAGCCCCCTTCAAATCTCTTCAAGCAGGTGATACGGTTGATGGAAAAAATCCTGCACCACCAAACACACTTGGAGTCGTGACCCTCGTGCTCCCCATTTAACATTGGTGTCAAAAAAATGTCCCCAAAACAAAGAAGTTGAATGACTGAAATCCTGCACCGGCGCGCAATGCTTCAGAACACAACATTGAAAAGGGGGTGCGGGGGTACAAGTCATAGTGTATTGTCAAATATGCCTGCGCCGGTGCAGGATTTCTTCCATCAACAGTAGTGCCATTGGAGGACATCGATGCAGAGGATCAGGAATGGCAACATCTGCGTTTTTTGGCGGAACTATCTGTCTGAGAAGAAGGTTTGAGGAGCCGAGGTTTTTACACGTTCACTGAGCCGAAAGTGTAGGGGCACTTTGCCAGCCATCTTGCACGTTGGATGTGTGACTGCGCTTCACTCTGAACAGTGGGATTTATAGTTGAATCCCAGATCTGAGTCAGATTGATTGCTTGCGCTTGTTGGCAAACTGAGAAAGAAATCAACGACACCAGTTCAAACCAAATTGATTATTTGAGATGTAGTGAGTCAAAGAAACCATTCGAGAGTTTTTTTGGGTAAGCTGCTGGTGTTCTCGAGTGAGTGCGTTCGATCGTTTTTTTCTGCACTACTGCGCATCACAAAATTATTGAAATTATTGGCAAGATGAAAAAGATGACCAGGCAACAAGATCAACAACGTATTGGGTCTGCCATGTAGCATAGTCAATCCAATGTCCATAAGAGTGCTCACTAGCTCCCAAGTGCTCCCGGGACTCTATTGTGCTACGTGTCATCATGAGGATGCCATTGGCACAATCTGTCTGTAGTGAGGTGGATCACCATGGTCGGGCTGGATCCCATGTAAAAATGCCGGGGGAAGAGCAAATGCCACCCAAAAATACCCCCCACTTTGGACATAAGGCATGTTCCACAAGAGGTGAAGAAGGCAAATGCCGCTGTTAGACCCAGCTGAGGCCACGGACATAAACTTGAGCAGGTGGGTGATCGAAAGGGCGTGATCGTAGGACCTGTTTTGACGTGCACCAAGCAGCAGGTCAAGCATCATTTTCATACCGGCAATCCAAGAAGGATGGGCAAGTCTTCTATGAGAGGGGGTCACATGTGCACGGCAAGCGCCCTCCGCGAGCCAGCACGTACCCATGTGCATTGAGGTAAGCATAGGTCCAGGAAGTGTCCCATAATTCCGCACTGTCAGTGGCCATAGTGTAGGACCAAGAACTCATGCATGGCTTGGGAGCCACCAAGAGCCGCTGAAGACACGTGGTAATCCCCATCCCTTAACTAAACGACCCGCGCTGAGGGTTTGACCGTTCGTGGCAGGCGCAGCACTTTGAAGCCAGTTGGTGTTTTTCCACAGCGCGGAGCGTGTAGTATCTCGGGGTTGAGCTACTACACCCTGAAAATGTTGTAAATTACAAGGAAAAGTGCTCGCGTGTAGTATCTACAGTCTTGACATCCACTACCGTGCTTTCTGCAAGTTATTGAACATTGATCCGAAACCTCCTGACAAGCACCTTTGGAACCCCTTCAACTTTGGTTATCAGATCACGAGGAGACGAAATTTCTTTAGAAATTTTGATGATGTTCAAAACATTCTTTCTCCTACACTGGTTTTGGAGACTACTATGGCCCTGTTGAAGCCAAGTGGTGGCGTAATCCCACTTGCCCCGTTGCTTGGACTTTGTACCAGCCACATGCGTTGGTCTGGGACTCTGCTTACTGGAATGGAAAGGATACGTTTGCCTTGAAATTGGCAGTTGGAACCAATAATATTCCCCGATGTCAATGGGAATCTATGAACAGAATTAGCTTGAGGTGATGTCCGGTGTCCAAGAGCTGCATCTTTCGAAATCAAATCAAAGGTGGTTAAGAAACGATTGAAAACACGAAGTTATTCTATCGTGGAGGTGCGTCCGCCACGAAAAAACGGTACTACACTGCGACCCAATCTTCCTTGTATTTTACAACATTTTCAGGCTGTAGTATCTCAACCCCGAGATACTACACGCTCCGCGCTGTGGAAGAAGCACCAACTGGCTTCAAAGTGCTGCGCCTGCCACGAAAAAACGTACTGCACGCTCCGGCTGTGACAAAATGTGGATTGCCCCTGACCTTACTACACGCTCGGCGCTGGGGTAAAACGCAAATTTTGCAAGATTTTGAACTTCCACATTCAAAGAATTTTGTTAATGTTTAATCGGGTAGTGGGTCATGGAGGAGAAGAGCTGAGCCTTTGGAGGCAGATAGCATCGTTTCACCGCTTATTTCACCTAGTTACCTGGGTACTGTGGTTTTCGGTCTTGTTGGGGGGGGGGCTTGTGTTGTTTGTTGTTTGCTTCACTATATTATCCAAGTTTTTTCCAACTATTGCATCATTCTCTTCAACAGTATAAGAGACTTGCTGACCGACCATGCCTAGAGCTCGATCGGCTGCCGCGGAAAAAAAATTGATGAGGATAGTTCAACATGACACATGATCAGTGCTGGGTTTACTGATCTGGTAAACCCGGTGATCCCTTCCCAGGGCTTCGGCTAGAGGGCCTGGGGTGGACAGATTATTGGATCTTGGCATGGAGACGGTCTTTCTGTTCCTTTGTATGCTGGTTGGCTTGGTAATATCGTGCGTGGCTTCATCAGCTGGTGCACTGGAGAAGAGTTCGAAAGGAGACTTTGACAATGGGTAGTGGGTCATGGAGGAGAAGAGCTGAGTCTATGGAGGCAGATAGCATCGTTTCACCGCTTATTTCACCTAGTTGCCTGGGTACTGTGGTTTTCGGTCTTGGTT